>NHOP01001224.1:0-11427 GCA_018697155.1 Pyramimonas parkeae | reverse complement strand
ATATATTCCCACCTTGTGTTTGTGATTCTTGATAATTGCAACATGTTTTGAAGGACACAACAATGATAGTGAACCTGTCAACAGTGGGGGGTGAACTGATCACTTTGTGTGCTAAAGGATAAGATCTTAAGCTACTTTGATCGTGGTGTGCTATGAGGGTATTGAGTTCAATGTATGTGGATGCGTACAAGAATGTGTGTGTGGTTCTGAGAAAATTTCCGCAAGTCAGGTGAGCGTTCGTATTGGGGCAATTGTAGGGCCCATTATCGATTGGAACTGCTGACAAGTGCTCACTGTACGACATTGTGAAATGGTTCACATAGGTGTATACTCGTGCCATAGCGCTGGTCTCGTCTCGCAGGTTTTGGATCGAACAAAATTCGATCAGATTTCATGCCCCGCTTTGCTTAAACCGCTGGGTTCAGGTGGGCGTCAGACTACGGCCACTAAGTAAATCAGAGGAAGCAGCAGGGGAGAAGGCTTGGTGGAAAGTACGTATTCTCTCCGTAAATGGGATGCCTATGCAGGCGAACGCGAAGCAGTGTTTCTATGCAATATTCATTTTTTCATAAATCAACCAATCGGTACTGTAGTACAATACACAGAAACTCTTATTTTGTCACGCACACTAATGTTGTTCTGCAGAAGTTTATGCAATAGGACGAGTGCGTTCCAACTTAGACCTCTGAGGTCTGACATCCCAAATCAGCAGATATTTTCGTTGCGGGAAACTTTCCTGCAAATGTCACCGCTTATGAATTGCTCATGCACTCTCTGTTCCCCAATTTTCAGTTCGTGGCATCCTTGGTGCTTTGGTTGCGAATGTCTAAACTTGCTGCTGATTGTGTTCGAGATCATAAACCAAGTGACCGTTCACCATTGAGGTATCCTATGTAATCTCAAGAATACTGCAACATCATTTATGGTCTTTGGCCTACAAGTTCAAGTTTGTTCCATGCTGATCACCGAATCCGTTGATAGTCATTCTGTACGTGCTAGTGTGGAGACTATTTCCAATCGTTCGATTCATTTATTTTGTGTGAGTTCCAACACTCGCAGCACCCTCTCGCCTTGAGAGGTTTTTTTTTTCATGCAAATGGCTATACGCATTTGAATCTGGTTGCCGTTAGCGCCATGTTTCATATCGAATTGCAATGGTCCGAAGTTCTGACACACTAGCGATTGTAAACCCTTACCCCATTCAAACAGATCTGCCCCGTAGATTTTGCTCTGGGTTGCATCTTTGAACGCGCCTTCGCACAATACCTAGGATGAAAGCGCCGTGCTGTCATTCACGCATTGCACGGAAGATGGAGCATGATTCAATCAAATTGTATCGATCGCATAGACTGGTATGCTGAAGCCTGTGCACATGCCAACTGTGCTTCTAGTCTACAAACCGTGCGCCATGCTTACCTTGCCCTTGGCCTGCACGACCCTGCACGCTGGTTGCTCGATCTTGAATAAGGCGAGCACAAAGTTTGACTTGACGCACTTTGCTGTTTGTTGTGCAGGCAAATTCCAAATATTCTATTCAGTCCATAGGCCCAGTTGACCGGGGCAACCGGGTCAAGAGTGGGTATCAAGACTCGGCCACAATCATGCGCTTTCAATATGATCGGGTGTTTGCGCCAGAGGAGTCCAGCAAGAGCGTGTATGAGGACGCCGTGCAAGCCATCATTGTCTCTGGCATGGAAGGCGTCAATGGAACCGTGTTCGCCTACGGCCAAACTGCCTCCGGAAAGACGTGCGTAGACTGGTTGTGACAGACTCAAGCCTGTACTCAAGGACATCAAAACAGGGCCGATGGGTTTGCAACCTAAATGGCAGCGAGGCCTCTGGATGCCAGGGCTGATGGCACAACCACCTCCTATACAGCTCTGTCCGTGCGATCATGGGACGCCGCTCAGTACCGAAGGGTGGTTACTTTTGTCAAAGTTTGACTCTGCAAGCGTCAATAATCGGCTTGACACTTGCGAAGAGCCTTGTGTGTACAGAATGTTTTGTGTGACAATGATGCCTATACACGCACTCACTTGACTCTATGTTTTCACTTTTTCGAAAACTATGAACCCTGACTGGATCTGGGCTTGGAAACATTCCAAAGCATGTGCATGCTCCCGGAGATATGAGTTGCTCCCAAATTCGCAGTGCTGTATGGATTTTCTCGCGCTGCGGGATGGGAGATGTGTTGCATCAACCAATTGAAGTGTATGTGTTCGAGATTGTATGCTACGCTCACTGTAGGTGCTTGCACAGTGTGTAGATGTCTGGAGGACTTCGTGCTTTCGTTTCAGGAAGTGTCTTCTCAGGAATCCGCCAATATGTACGTCAATCAACAACACATCTGCATTGCCTTGCTGGTACCTCAGGTACACGATGCGAACGGTTGTTGAGTTGGCAGCAGAGGAGATATTTTCATACATAGACAGCCACTACAACCGAGAATTCCTCATACGTATATCCGCTTTGGAGATTTATAATGAGGTGCGCCATTTCCTCCCTGGGCAAGCGCTTCCCTGCTCTGGTGTTTTGGTCTTGATCACGAACCTTGAGTTCTGTCTGCTAAAGCCCGATTCACTTGTGTTGTGCCAAGAGTGAAAAAGCAGACTCCCGCCTCGATCGGAGCGGAGTTGTGACGATTCATTTGCTGATGCTGTGTGTAGGGCGGAAATGTATCAAGGGTCCCTGTCGTGTGTGTGGAAGAAATTTTTTCAAGCTCCGATCCCTGGCAAGTTGTGGGTGAGTGTATCCTGATGAGACATTTCCATTACTCGGTCAGACTCTCATGGATATGCTAGATATGGTGTACTGTTAATGCAAATAAGCTTTAGTGGAGTGCATATGCAATACACTACATCGGATATTTTGGTGTGGTGCAACAAACCAAACGCACAGAAAGGACTTAAGTTCATCTAAGGCAGCAAATGCAATGACAATTTCTGTATCGCACTTTGCAAAAAGCAACCAAACTGGGTAGAACATGGAGCACATATCCAACGGAAACCGCCCTCTGATGCCTGGCCCAAATTATTTTGTACATATTTCGGCCTGATTTGTCATTTCAATTCAGCACTTCCTGGAGAGGTGCAGTTGAAATGATGATGAAGCTTCTGCAGGCGTAGCTTGGAACATCGCAGAATCATGGTGTCTATTCTGTGCACATAGTTCAGCGCTCGTTGGTAGATAATTGTGTCTGTGCAGGAATTGGTACGTCCAATCTGCGAAGTTTATTCCATTGCACTTTCCATGCCATCGACCGGCGCACGGGCGTGCGTGTGCGCCTGCAGGTGGTATACGACTTGCTAAAGGATGGCAGGAGCCCTGTTCGTCTGCTTGACGATCCCTCCAAAGGAACCATAGCGGAGGGCCTGACGGAGGAGCCGGTGGTGTCGGTAGAGCACCTTGCGCGCTTGCTCAGCAAGGTGGAGCGACGGCGCCAGGTGCGCGCGGAACCAGAACAGCGCGACTGGCCACATGGCGCGCAATGCCCTACAACAGGTGGCGGGCTCTGCTACAGTGCGGTAGTGTATCCTGAAAGCTCAGGCCATTGTGCCAGACATACCAGCATAAGCTTGTGCTTCTGCTGGCGGAATTATGCGTCAAGGAAGAACCTTGGACATCTCTGGTTGGCCTGCCTTTTGTGGAGCAATCAAAGCCACGAGCGAAGCTTTGAGGACTCTCGCATGCTGTTATGCGGCAAACGCACTGGAGTATAACAGGGACCGTTCGTTGCGGCACCATGTATGTGGAGTCTGTATCCCATTAAACATCATTGATGTGTGTTTAGCAAGGGGAATCTCTATGTGTCCTGAGGATGTTCTTGCAATGGTGCCACCTGCGACAAGGAATTGGATACAAATGTGCCACCACAATCATGCTCGAGGATAGATGGAGCTTGATATGGTTTGTAAGTGTTTCATTGGGTTCATCAGATATCAGTGTGCATTGAGAGAACAAGATGCTGTCTTGTGCACACTTGGCTCCGTTCGTTGAATTGTACAGGCAATGTTTGAGATGGAGCTTTATGGTGCCACTCACACAGCTGCGCCCAGTGAGTGGACTTGGAATGTAGAGTAAGGAAAGAGTGGGGGAACAATCCGTCAATCCAAGCTCTGGTATTCAAGGATGTTTACCAAATTAGGGCAATGCACAGCAGTGTGATCGTAAATTCTGAGTATGGGAATCGCCTTTGAAATGGTGGACTGATTGAGCCCCATTGCAAAGGTCCACAAACACTACCGACTGAAGGGTACGCCACAAACGTCAACCAAAACCCACACTCTTCTGACACTGTTGCTGGTACAACCCTCACCATTTCACACTCATGTGCCAGAACCAAGGTGCTCCACTCTTCCAATTCCCGTGTCATATTTTCTGAGAATCAAAAACCTACATTCGTGTTTCAGCTGATGATGCATGTGCTGGCACGGCAATGTGCTATCTTTAGTCACCCGGTTTCTGTTTTCGATGATTTGAAGTGTATTGTACAGGTAATTGTTCGCTTCTCCCCCATCCTTGCTGATTCCAGGGTCGAAATGGGCACTACAGCATCCAATACAAGTGCGCTTTGCATCCTGCAGGTGGGCGAGACGGTGTTCAACGCTGCCAGCTCACGCTCTCACCAGATTTTGAGGATCTCTCTCGAGAGCCGCCCTGCTTTACCGGCTCCAGTGGTAGCCATCAGCATCGACGCCGACGCCACAAGTACTGCTACGCCCGCGAGTATGTGCTTGGAGAAAAATGTCCCTAGGGTGGATTGTGTCAGGTTGAAGTGATTGTGTTGTGTCCTCGGTATCGACCGGTTAGTGAGTCCGGTATTGCCATGGCTGCCGTATTGATTCAACATTGCTGTTGGTGTCTTGAACCTGAGTTGGTTTATTGAAAGAGCACATCGCTCAGGATGTGTTGCGTTGCGAGTCAAGATACATGCATTTGGACGCCCAAGACCAGCATGGGACTTTGCCCCTCCAAACTGGCCAGCTGTCATGCCGTAGTTGTAAGACTTATCCCCTATAGAAACTGTCTTCAAGTGTTTGCAATGTGTATGCTACGCGTTGAGCCGACAAATATCGATAGTAGATACCTTACGCGAACAATGCGCGTCCTTTCACCGGTGTGTGAATGATTTCTTGTTCCAAGCCACATCGAGCTTAATAACTATTGCCAGACCTATGGAGAGCATTGCTCACCAATCTTGCCAAGCGCGTGATAAGTCTTGAGTGGGCGTGCACTCCGTCGTCTTGTCTTCTTTTTCATGTAGCCGCTGCCTGACCAGACACTGGTTTCCTCCTGGCACGTATTGCTGTCTCGCTGAGCTCGACTTGGGGGAGCATAGGTTGCAAACACTTTTTGCCTTGTGGTTGGGAAACTACAATCGAATACCCTTCTGAACCTAGTTGACTTTGTGATTGGTACAGGCACTCGCTATTGAAAATTGACCCGCAGGCCAGTATGACCGATGCTGAATCATTACCAAAGGCAACAGGCGCCCACACTGGGGTTTCAACTTAGGGTAGTCACCTTCAACATGATCACCCTTGTTTAGTCAAGGGTCATCATATTGAGCAAAAGCAATCCACATTCAGTGTGGACTGCTCTGAATGTGGGTTGCTCTCGCCAAATGAACCACCCAGCATGGGCTCGTGGCATATGACGTGCATCGCAGGAGAGGATGGCAATGGGTGCATTTCTGACACCCCAAGCTCGACTTCGCAGAACATTCCGGACACGGTGTTGCAGTCCACACTCAATTTCGTGGATCTTGCAGGATCTGAGAGCTATCAGACCACCGGCCCAAACGCCAGAAGGCAGGTGAGTCCATCATGGATATCCGATGTGCGCCGTGTCTTGTGGATGATGAATAATCCCGATGATGGATTATTCTTTGTGTTCTTGGCATAGGTCGCACCTCAACCAAGGGCGAATGCCTATTTTTGTTCACTGCGCACTTGTCAATCACGCAGCCTGCAAACCGCACAAATGTGGCCGGGCGCACCATCCTAGAACCCCAACTCCATGTTCCTCTTCATCTAACCCTTCCTTGTTGTGTCCAATCGCGCAAACTTCCAACCCCTGAAAGTGCAAGTGCCTGACACGCTCGTGCGCACATGTGCTATGCCTACTCAGGAGGGCGCCCATATCAACCAGAGCCTGCTGGCCTTGGGCAAGGTGATCCGATGTCTGGGAGACAAGGCTGTCAAGGGTGCACACGTGCCATACCGCGACTCGCGGCTCACGCGCATCCTGCAGGCCTCCCTGGGGGGGAACGCGCGCACCGCCATTGTGTGCACGGTGTCCACTTCCATGCAGCAGTCAGAGCACACCCGCAACACTCTCTACTTTGCCAACCAGGCCAAACTGGTCACCAATTGCGCAGTCGTGAGTTCTCAATCTCTCCAATTGGACGGATTTTGATGAAGCAGGGTGGGCCCAGTGTTTGCCTGGAACGACATGATTTGCAATGCTGTAAGTCTATATTGATGAACCATGGCATATTGTCGGATGTGTGTGCGATCCAGCCATTTTGTTGCTGGGGAGGATTTCTTTGTACCATGAAAGATGAAGGTGCGCCCACAACCAACGAAGCTTGATAGGGGCTGGTCATGTACGGCGGATCGTCAGGGGAACAATATATTCACCCATGGGCCCCTATAATATAAGCGACTATCCAACACTGACGCTGGGTCTGAGCACAAGATGCTGGAGGCAAATTCATTTGTGCCTAAAATCAAACGACATATTGGTTATAAGGTGCAAGCTCACTTATCCTGCATGTAAGCCTGTGTGTATGATTTGGCGTGCTCCCGCGTGCATTCGTGCACCGAAAAAAGTCCTTGGTATGATCCTCTAGTTGCTTCATCTGGCGTCACTGATGCTGATTTGATTATTGTGCCACCAACACAAGCCTACCTCCGCGCTCTGTCCGGGCGGCCCCAACCAAATCACTGCCCTTATTTTTCTCCCTATATGGCACATGATGGGTGACATACATGTGATAATTAAACCATCACCAAAGGCATTCTGTTCAGTTCAAATACCACCTCCTGCAATTTTTGTCCCATCTACTGCCCTTGCGAGTTGTTCGGACCTTGTTGCAAGTATATGAGGTATGGCGGTACATTTGCATGTGCTTTTTCTGAAACAGTGTCGAACTAAAGACTCTTGACGGCCTACACGTACATGCATGAGCTGAACGCACCTTGTATTCTATGCACAACCAAAAATGACACTAAGGGTACCCGGTCCATGCCAACCAAACAATGCATGCCCATTTTGATGACAATCAGGTAATCTTTAGTGCCCACCCAGAGTTTGGTAGAAGACTGGCGTTAAGGAACTGAAGTAGTCTCCTTTGATGTGAGGGCCGAAAAACCGGTTGTGTTCTCGCAAGAATCCTGAAGCTGTAGATACAGATCAGGTCATGATTTATTCGGTGATCACGGGCAAGCTGGTACTGAACCAGTGAAGTAAAGATAGTTGTAGTTCCAGCTTGATCCCAATTGAGTACAGGAGAGTGTCCCGAATACATCAGTGCAACCCATTCACAAAAACAGCTTCTCAAGCACTGGTTCGCAGGTCAATGAGCTGCAAGACGAAAAGACGCTCATGCTGCAGTACAAGAACGAAATAGAGATGCTTAAGGAGAAACTGGCTCAGATGCAGGGACAGCATTCATTGCAGCACAACAAGGCGTTGCAAGAGGTGCTTTGGTTTCCAATCGTGCTGTTTCTTGATTAGACACCACCATATTAACACAAACTGCAAGCCCTCAATTCAGCATTTGGTTTTTTGCGTGTGTAGAGACTACAACAGCATTCAAAGAATTTCATTGAGTTCCTCCTTGGGTTGCTTTTTGTATCGATGCTGCAGTTTTGAACGAGGTGCAATAATGTAGAATCAATGCATGTCTGTGTACTTTGTCCTCCGTTCATTGTAGACAAAGGGCTTTTCTAAGTCGAACACTTGATAGGATTCCACATGGACAATATCCTGCATGCAGGTCTGGTTGACTTGCATTTCGCAATGACTTTCGGACAACCCGTCAAGCAAAGTGATTTGTCCATCCTGGGTTTTTCTTTCACAACTGAGTGACTGTGTCCTGCAACCCAACTTTGGGGATTGCACTAGCTGATAACCTGACTAATATTATCATGCCTCGCCTTTTCACCTGAAGATGCAATTCTGTGGGAACTGCTTTTCTGAAAAAAGGAACATCCGCGAACAGAGTCTACCGCCTTTTTGAGAACTGTGAGAGCGAGTAGTATGGCAAGAGAATTGGTACAGGCGTTTAATTAGGTCAGAGCTTTTCAACATTGATCAGCTTGGCCGCCTGGCCAATCACGATCTACAATTTGTACCTATACGCGGTCGAACCTGCGCATGGTGCGTGAGGTAGGAATGTCGTTGTACGTTATGATGTTGCAACCTGGCATCTTGTTTAATTTTTTATAAATCGGGGCACTGGGTTACACGTTGATGCTCAACTTCGAGAAGCAGTGAATTTCGATGCTTAAGGAGCACCAAGTACAGCCCCTCCATGGGCGCGTCATCCTTCTTCCCACATTCCCCAGGCTTCTCCACCTTCCTATCATGCATATCACAATACGGGTGCAACACTGGTGTGAAAAAATAGGTACGAGTTGACCACTCGTTGAATGAACGTGCGAACAAGCCAAAAGCTTGACACAGGCTTAAGGTGCACAATGCACCCGCACGTCAGACGCCGACCCTAAAAGACTGCGGGAGTTGAGCAGTAGACCATGCCTGTGTACAACGCCCCACAGACAACGAGCCCATTCTGGAGTGAGGCTTGCTGACAAGCGTTTGGCTGGTGTAGGTGGAGGCTGAGATGCAAGTAGAGACTATGGCGCGACAGGCGGCGGAGCGCCGATTGAAGAACCTCGAGGGGTTCATTTTGCGTGCCAACAGACCTGCCTTAACATGCTCTCCAAAGGGCACGCCTCCGTCTCATTGGATGACCTCTAAGGCATACTCCAATGTGGCCAGTCCCGCCACGGGAAAGCCAGATTGTCATCATCCCGGTGAGTATCTGGATCAAGTAATCTTCGATTGTGAATAGTTTAAGGGCCAAACAATTGCGAAGCTTGCGAAGACAGTTCTGGGCATGGCGACATGCTGTATTCTGCTGTTGTGCATGAAATTGCAAAAGTGCTTTCTAAATACGCTGCAGCGTGTTTAATGCAGGGTTGTTCCATCATTAATGTAGAGGGTGCAGTGGATAATGTATCCCACTTAGGTGCAGTAGTTTGTTAAGCTGCGACGTGCTCACCTGAAAAGTTCTGGCACAATCGTGCCTACATGCACAGCTTGCACTGACAAGTATTCAAGCGTCAACATCCCATCTGAAGAATGGGATGAGATCCAGGTGGTCCATCAAACAAATGACTACTTGGAGGTCTCATGCTGACTTGTAGCGCACGAATCACATGGCCGAAGACGTTTTATCTGTTCTCATGCTAAGTACAAACGAGGCTTGTTTCTTCGAAAGTTTCACATTCACGTGCTCGTTTTGCCCTGGACAAATGAGCAGTCACGCTATTTCTGGATTCCGATCACGCTATTTCTGGATTCCGTTGACCTGTGTGCCGCTAATTTGTATACGATGGAGCATTTTTGTTGAAATCCTGTGCTTTGGTTGCACAGATTCGGAGCAGGACATCCAATTGCACTGGTTCAGGGAAACCACCTCCTTCATGAGAGGAACGCCCAAGGGACTCACTCCTATGATGCGACGTGTATCGGCGGACGATGCTGAGCTCTTGCACAGCAAGTACCAACGCAATGAACTATTTGAGGAGGAGGAGGACTTGGGGTAGGTACAACATCCACCAGCTTGTTTGCAGAATTTTTGGGGCCAGCGTGAGCAGCACACGAAAAAGCAACAGGTTCACTTGTACCTTGGCTTGGCCAAGATACAAGTGAACCTGCATTCTACAGCATCTTATCAGGTGTTGTAGAACGCAGTGTGATCCGATAAATGATTGTTCAGGCGTATGGGGACATAGTCCACCGCCATATGGATATGTTCAACTATTTGAAGGAGAGTCAAGGCGATTCTGTGCCGGCTGGTCCCTTGCTAGCTCGACAATGGTTGAGGCTAGAATGAAGTTGTCTTCTTCAAGAGTAACAGGTGTTCAGGCAAAGCTAGAAAGCTTTCTGCGCTCGATAAGCAATCGTGCAAACCGCTGCATCTGCATGTGTCTGTCAGTGCCAATTATTGAACCCCAAATACTTTTCTGCTGCAGAATCAACACATGTCACGACAGGTGCATACTGGAATCAATTTTAGCTTATGATCTCGCTTGCCTTGTAGTCAGGCGATTGCCTGAGCTGGTCAATGCAGAAGTTCCAGGATGCACTGTCTTGGGAAGATTGTTATGTGGCCTGGTTGGAATGGATTTGGCTTGACTGGCGGCTACCTGCTTTCATGCGTCGATATAGGCAGGATTGCCTCACTCAATGAATTATAGATGGCCAAAATGGCCAGTGGGTTTTCCATAATGTACAAGGAATCATACCAATTGCGAAGTGAATCAACTTTACAAAGTTTTTCTGGTGGGATGCAGGTTAGAGCCCATGCCGATAACCAACATGAAGACCCTGGAGCGTCGCGCCGATAGCATGCTGCTAGGTCTGCTAGTGCGAAGCCTGCGCAGAAAGAAGAATCAGGACCCTCTGGATCTCGAGGCGGCGACTCCAGCGCACTGGCCTTTGCCAGGCTCACACACTTCCCCAGGAGAAGACGCCGCCGTGGTGGACATGGTGCCGGCTGTAGATATGCTTGGTCGCAAAGAGGTAGAGCAGCAAGTACAGGATCTGCAGAGCATGCATGGCGACGCCTCGAGGCAGGCGCGTGACGAGCTACAGGCCGAGCTCTTCTGGCAGGTTCGTCCAATAAACGAAAGTGTGAGGCTCACGCGCACAGGTTGAACATGTTAATCGCATCCAGCGCACGGGGTGCTGTCCTGCTAAGTGGGTAGAGCAACGGTGCGTGTGATGTCAAAGGTGGTTGAAGAAGTGGCCCAAGGTTGTGGTACTGATTGGCCTTGGATGCCGACTGACCATCCGCGGCGCCGCTGGCTGTCGCATCAACTCTCACAAATGAGCACAGCCACACCACTGCCTGCTGGCTTGCTTTGCGGTGTCAGCCCGAAAGGTCCCGTTCGTAGGTCAAGCCTTCATGGGAAATCAAATGTAATGTCTGGTCTGGCTTCATCTTGTTGCTTCCTTGAGCGGCGGCATTGCAGTTTCACTGTTGTGTCGGAAAAAACCGACGGCAGTTTGAGTTCAATTTCACAGTAGGATTCGAGGCATTTCGTGTTCTTTGATGACTTCCAACACTAATTCAGCCATTCTTGTGCAAGCTTTCAAATTCAGGAGAGAGTGTCGGCAAGTATGCGGGAG
>NHOP01001223.1:0-11428 GCA_018697155.1 Pyramimonas parkeae | reverse complement strand
GACTATATACCGTGTGATTGAACGACTTCTCTCGATCATATGTTGGTTTTCTTGTCATTGTTGATCACCTCCAACGGTAAGACATTCCTCTCGGGTGATGTGGTTGTTGGTTGGGAAATAAAGGGGTAGCAAAGGTAGTAGCTTTGAAGCCAAATTAAGCTTAAGTTGATAGTATTATGGGTGGTGAACTATATTCTTCATATTCGCTCGAGATCATTCCCCGTTCCATGGTACAGTTACCAAGCTTAGTACAAAGGAGGACTACTGACGAGAATTTGGTGATGTGTGTTAGGTGGGCTCTCCTTTTGAAGTCTCCCATCTCAAGAGTCTCATAACGCATAGGATTATTGCTAGTGATGGGACCCGCAAATCCAAGATTTCAATGTCTTTTCATGAATAGAGATGTATGATTCCAAGGACAATACATATCCACGTCACATAGAGACCCTGTGAAGTGACTAGACAAGTGTTAGCCAGTCTCACGAATCCATACATGATGCTTTTTGTAGGAATAGTACGATCCTTGCAATACGACTCTAGGGTATCATCAAACAAGCCTCCCGCAGCTTGATGGTCTCGTGAACACAAGGAACAAGTAACTCTTGCTACATTCCTTTATGGCAAGAATCAGGAAGTTCAACATTTAGACTCATTGCCAACGTTTACGCACGGAGTGTCTATTCCCTTGAGTGTCAAAAACTACATGACAAACATTTTGGTTTGGTGATTGATCTTCCAGTTTCAACCTAGCACACCTGGTAAGCTTGTCACCAATAGTGCGCAAAGTTCGGTTGTCAGTTTCAAGCTGTAATGTCACACACCTCAAGTTTCGACACCACAGACCAATGTTCAAAACACGTTATATGCTGAACGTGGAAGCTTATTTGTAGGCTTATGATTTGTTTCAGACGTGAATATCATGCATATGATGTTCGTTACGATGAACCATATCCTTACGAATTTGAAAGCTACACATCCAGGACCCAAAAGTAAAGGCAATCAGTCAAGAGGGCCGATTTCTCAATCGCGTTGGCTCTTGATAAGAGGGAATTCGCTGTAAGACCCAACGTCAAGCACATTTTGGAATGCCGCGTACCAAAATTTTCTTTAATCGGTGTGAAACGGTTTGCAATGTGGGTCTATCAACTAGTTTGTTGGACGAAATACACATAATGCTGCTGTGAAAGTATTTCTGTGGCATAATCAATTCAATTTATGGGCTGCTTAGCTAACAAGTCATGGCAAACGATGGATTTGCCAATAAATACGTAGATTTGCCATGTACATCGATGTATCATGCGGGTCAGCCATATTCTAAACGGGTCTGCAATATGCTTAATGCCCTTGAACAGCTGCTTGAGGGACACAAGATGGGGCTGTCACCGACAAAGTGGGTCTACCACGTGTTTGATGTCATTGAATACGTGCACGGCGAAAAATTCGTGGCACGAAATAGACATTTTCTTAATTTTCCTTCAAACTTCAGAGTGTGATAATTACTGAACATCTGAATTTACATGACGCAAGCACATATCATGTTGAGCACATAATGAAAAGTATGAGGACGGTTGTTGCATACCGGAATCTTGATGTAGATACTGGAACACATCTCGCTTTAAGTGGAGTCCTTGTTCTATTTGGTACTTGATTTAATCTGCACAATAATAGAGGATTAGTCAATACATGCACATTGAGTGTAGCACAATGCAGCAAACAAAATCAAGTCCTCAATCGTACGCCATATTTTGGGATAGTCAAACCTTGTTCCGCAACGTCTTTGTCACAATCAAAGGAGAAAACTGCGCATGAATTACAATTTTACACCACATACCTCCAGCCATCTTGCTAGTTCTAAGTCCAACTCTTGCAAACCAGTAGTAATTGAACGAATATCTCCCAACCTATCTTCAAATGGCCGAGTGTCAGGCGATACATCCCTGCGTACATGTAAGGCATATACTGGTTCCAGTGTCAATATCAGGTTCAGAACGGATTCCAAACGACCTTTCAGTACATGCATCTCAGAATTCATGCTATTCGGCGATTGTCATGTATCATTGTCTTGGGCACTGATCAAATACTCCATTTGGTTATGTTTCTTTCCCGAATTCCATGCTGGTGCACCTAGATGCACCACAATCTATGCATGAGGGTTGCATAAACCACTGAGGATGAACCACAATCTATGCATGAACCACCATCCCGATGCATGAAGCAATATCTCAAGCGGCACAACATTGTACAACAGCAGAGTGCAATAATCTGGGTACGTCCACATCATCAAATAAATCAGCTCAAACGCACCTTGGTCTCCGCCTAACCCGTCCAAAATCCATTTCCCTGAGTGTGAAGCATGCGATCATTGTGAACACAGAATGCAATGGTCCACATCTATCGAATGCGGTAGGAACAATTGGAACAAGTCAACATCGCATTTTGCATTTAAGTCCATTTTTAAGGTATCATCTCGGAATCGCTTCAACCAGTAATGGTGCTGCTATTTCAATGCTCGCATGAACAACAATTCATGAGGTACCCAGCAATGCATGTGTCGGCCCATTTGCACAAGTGGCTGTACTGATATCATCGTCAACGAAATAGGCATGAGAAACCAGTTAGTATGCATCATGACAACAATAGCCGAGATCACATCACGTAGGGAAAACTGATCTAGATTCTCTGTGTTTTCAAAAACAATACCTTTACATCGACAGCAAATCATTTGCATTCCAATACGCCGGTATGCACCAAGGGCAAACATACCTCTTCGATTCTACAAGCGCTACTGCATTCCCACTTCGCACAAGTTCATGAAGAAACTTGGGCGCATCTTCTGTGTCGACATTGTCCCAAGTCAACTGATCACAACACATACGAACACCTTCGTTGATGTAACTTGGTTGGCCCACACTGCACAAAATCATCAGAATCTCCTTGTGATGCGTGCATATCCAAAGAAAATGACTAACGCTCACGACCAATTTTCATCACGATTTAGTGTATCCCAATGGAGCCCAAAGCCACATAAACAAACGCAAGACATGACCATTACACTGCACGGCATGCCATCCGCGTGAAGTAAGTTATCAATGGTGCAAATCGATAGAAGAAACAAGCGCGCGGAAGACCATCATTTGTGTAAGTCTGTACATTGATCATCAGATAATCGGGTCCAGAGTCTTGTACCATATTTACATCATCAAGCTGTAAACCAAGGCGCCTACCAGCACACAAGCAATTTTGATACTGCAGAGACTGATGAATTCATAGACTATAAACTCAACCACAAACAGGTAAACAGAGACTATATCATGGAGTCGCTGACTGTTGAGTGAGTTGCAAACAAGATTGCTTGACTAGGGTGCCTCAAGGGCCAGGAGTCCCATACCGAAGGAGGGTTAAAGCCTGAGACAAACTTGTGCATGATGGCTTCGCACACAAAATATATCTGAGGCTGCTTCTCCGGCATTTTGAAACGAAATCCCTGTAGATGAGACCCAAGACAGGCAGAAGCCACTCAACACAAGAACCTTAAGTATTGCCAGATTGGCAAGTTATTTGCATGGATTGTCAGTCATCATCACAAGCTGCAAAAAATATTGCTTCAGTTCCTTGCAGGCATTTCTGATAGTATCAGGCACATCTCGAGACCCATCATCCAGGTTGTTGCAGAGCATTAGTGCTATATTCCTAGCTTACATGTTGTTGTATTTTGCTAGGTTCTGCACCTGGCATCCTTACATGATATGAACATATAGAAATACTGTACTCTCAGCAGAGATTTCATACATATAGGACCTTTATGCGGCTCAATGTACACGCATGCAGCATATCACACATTGCTTTTTGATATTGAGTGTGCACTCCCAATGTTCACCCAACCCCCGTATACTGCCCCTTATAAAATGAGCTTGTCATGCTTATATATTCATGATTTGTGTGATTATTTGCGCGCGCACCAGATGGGCATCCAGAAGAATCTCTACAGAGTCTGTTCGCTTGCCCCCTGCGCAAACCCTGCATCAATCTGGTCAAAGCAATGAACTAACGCATAACATGCCACGGGCTGTAGGCATAAAGTGACAAACTTCAAATAACGACTCCATGCAAGACGTTGTGCATGTTCCGCCTAAACGTGCTATTCAGCGTTTCAAGATTGTGTTTGGCTTGCAACATGAACAAACATGTTCCATCACTACAAGCACAACTTAAGCAATTGTGAAGATACAGATACACTGTAGTCAACGTAAAAATGAACAAAAGTGATTTGCATACGAACTGTCAGTACATGTGTGTGGGAATGGTTGACGTGTAGGTATAGAATTCATCATCTTTGCGCACCTTGAGATGCGTTCCAACTGACGGTAGGGTTCCCAGATGTATCGTACAGTTGACCTGTGCCGTTCTCCACGCTGTACATGAAGGCAAGATGGCCTGTAGGGTAGTTGACAAACCCGCCACCTGGGTCGAAGCTAGAACACACACCGCCCAAAGCAATTAGTTAGCCATTCGCTCAAACGTAGAGGCAAAGAACTATGGATGCTGATTAGTGCCTACATTGAAACAAAGCGGACGCAACAAAACATAGTACGAAGTATAGTCCCATTCAGCCACACTTGACAGCAGCAACAAAAGCTGTGCACGGAACCAGATACTTGCCCAGACCCCCAGTCATAATTTTTTGTTGCACCTGGGTGCAGGCGTTTGTTGCCGAATTAAAACAAATTTTAACAAGAACCGCATATACTTGCCAACTCACCTCACTGCCACCATGCCTGATTGGCGGTATGCTGCAAACATCCGGCATCGCACAACTCCCTCGCCCTTTATCTTTGATGACGCTGGCCCCTCAAGATCTACAGATACAGCCAAGTTGCTGTTGGGCCTGAACATCCACAAACAAAACAATATCTCCTGTGTCAGAGCGAGATACTAGCAAACAAGTATAGACGCTCTTTCATGGGACTGCGGAGGACATACTTTCCTAGGTGTAGACACCCATATTGATCAAAACTGTCTTGACGGTGTACCAAACAACGTATATCAACTCAAGACACCAAGCAAACATTTGCTTGGCAGGTTGATCCAAGCCTGCATATCTTTGTTGTCACACATCTTCAGCTAGGGCGAAAGGTTGATGGGATCTTGGACAAAATATCTTGAACAGACAAAGATTGCGGATATGGCCAAATTCGGACAGTTTCAAAAGAACTCTTCCACTGGATAACATATCGCTGTGCAGAATTCGAAATGGGTTAAGCATCTAGCGCCCAACCAGCTACAAAGCAAATATAATTCAAAAATCGAGACTCAATCACGTACCATTTGGCCCATGCGCCGCCGTCAGCACGCACGCTCACGGCTGGGGCGCGCGTGCCTTCACCATAGTAGGATGTGTACTGTGAACAACAAAATCATCAATGTTGATGCAGGCTACGTTGCAATCAATGGCAGGAAAACAACTTTCCGATGATGAAAATAATGTCGATTTGTAAAAATAATGTCGATGATGAAAATAATGTCAATGTCGATTTAGAGCACCTCTTGGGTCTACAATCCAGTATGTGGTGAGTGTCTGTGCTCACTTGAATAAACATATTTGTGCGCCAGCATCCGCGTGGCATGAATTTCTGTAATGTGCACCAGGTCATGTTGGACTCGCTAAACGAAAACCCAGAAGCGCACGGGGCCGGATGTCATGATAATCGCTTTCAAGACCAGCGGCCATGTGGCTGTTGGGGTATAGGCCATCGTGGTACCGACCATCAACATAACAAGTGAAAAATTGTACTTGAATGTTTCCCTGCACTTGGAAGCTCACATCCAACCAAATACATGGCAACATGCACCTCTTGAGTGTTGACGACGCGAGAGGATGCACTTTGCATGGTCAACCTGCTGGAGCGAATTCGCGCACTGCAGGACGAAGGTACGCGAGGCACAGAAGGGTCAGGTCCCATGGC
The DNA here is from genome assembly GCA_018697155.1 of Pyramimonas parkeae. Taxonomy (NCBI): domain Eukaryota; kingdom Viridiplantae; phylum Chlorophyta; class Pyramimonadophyceae; order Pyramimonadales; family Pyramimonadaceae; genus Pyramimonas; species Pyramimonas parkeae. The sequence continues at coordinate 5,465 of NHOP01001223.1, read as the reverse complement.
TGCTTTGACGTCTGCACAGGTCCCGCAGCACATAGCATGCCGCTGGTGTTGAAGCATCTGAAAACACGCGTTGCGTGAATGACCACTCGATTGGACTGTGCAGGTGGAGTGCGTTGCTTGCCTCAACGATCCACTACGAAGGGGTAACGTCCATACCGCTCTCAAAGGCCTTGAGCAAGACTTGTGGCTAACGAGGGCCAGCTCAAACATGCGAGGCACAGATGAATTGGGAGAAACACCAGTCCATCTCCAAAATGTGGGGGTTGATAAGGAATATCCCTGCCCACAAAAGCGTAGGCGCTGCCATTACCTAATAAGTATTCTGGGCATAACCACGCTATGGTCACAGAGAAAACATTCGCCTTAATTCTCTATTCCGTAAAGGATTGCTGGTTGGGTTGGGTTCTGCACAGACCAAGTCATGGACACTGAATAGTCGTCAAAGCCTGGACCTTCATTGGTACCCAAGTAAATGGTACACAAATAGCGCGACTGGCGCTCACTTGTACCCTTGACCCATGCAAATCACCAGAAATTTCACGGGATTCGAAATGGATGTTAGCCGCCGGTGATTCTTCCCCCCCCCTTATGGCAAAGAAGCTAGCACCCATAGCCGTTATGTGCGCACCAGGCAGCACCGAGGAGATGGGCCTGCTCTCGAATATGCTGCAATTGGCTCCAACTCGACTCTCGCTCAGCTGACGCATAGTCTTCGCCACCACGCCCTCCAACTCTGGTGCGCCAGCTGGCGCCGTGCGGTTCTGGTGTAACCGGGCGCTCCTGAGCCCGGGCCTGGGCAGGGCTCTGTTTGATTGCCTTGCAGCGCATGTCAGAATACAATAAGTGTCGGCGGTTGTCCAAGCGCTTGTTGAGAATTTAGAGAATAAACAATATCAAAGTTTGGCGGAATCGTTTTGATTGGCTTAAGGAAGAAACCGAACGACGGCTAGGAAACTATACCGAGGCGACTCGATTGTGAAGTCTTTCCACCATATCCAGAAATGCGCAGTCAGCAGTGCGGTGAACTATACACGAGACTAAGAATAATGTACACCCAAAATATATGAGTCAATACACAAGTGAATCAGATGGAGACGAAGAGCAACCTCATGGATCTTCGATGTTCTGATTGGTTCAACAGATAATTCAATACGCTGAAGTATGTGCAGTCGATTGACAGGAAAAGCCAAATTCTGACACCTGAGTTCAAGAGCTGCTAGACATGAACAGGTTCACTTTGGGAAACTACTACATTGCTGAGAAACGCAGCAATGCGCATGTCAACGCATCCTGGACACCAGTATTATCAAGTGGCAAGATGTGACAAGTTGAAGAAGTGAACACTTGTGCTTACAAAGTGAACCTCTGGTTTCAAGCTAGTAGTTAGCTCCTACAAAACACATACCTCGAGACTCGACAGCCTCAATCACCACCTTACACCTACCTCTTTCCTCTTTGTACCTGCATAGTCTCCGTAAAGAATATCAACCTGAAAGACTCTACTGAGCTGCGGAATATAGTTCAAGCAAACTAGGGAGGTCGCAAACCCCCTTCAGAGTACGGTTTTCGGATGATTCGGCTTGCTCACCTGTTACGGGAATGGTTGGCGCTTGCCACACCGCGCGCACGTCGTCCTGCTTGTGGCAGGGGGGGCAGGCTGGATATGCACTGGTCCATGTTTGCAGCATACCGCTCTTTGCAGTCGTCCATGGTGTGCGCGGCGGCTGTAATCTCCTCTTGCGTAAATTCTTTGCCGTCCAGCATCTGCAGTTGGGGAAGACGCGTTCGCACCGCCGACCTATGAGGGTGTAGCAGGGGCACCCTCAACGATAGCAGTATTCAGTGCTAAGCTACCAAACCACAAGCAAATGGAGAGGAGCACGTGCACAACATGAAAACAAACATGCCGTCATTGGTATACACCCTTATTTCATGTAAATGAACAAGCGGAGGTCCACAATACATACCTTGCGGATAGCAGCTCAGATGGCATGCGCCGATACAAAGCAGCTGCTCTTCAGGCATACATCATGTTCCAGAATACAATAACACAATGCATTTCGGGGTCTTATCAATTGCGTGTGAATTTGTTGTGGTAAACTGAAATTGAGATGGTTCTGCTGAAATGTCAATATTCAGTGTTGAGCACACTTGCCGCAGTATGTCGCCATAAGGAGGAGTTTGCACTTCAGCAAAGGTAAACGCGAATGGATCCCCTCCGAGAAGAAACATCAAAATGCATTTATGTTCAAACGAAAAACACAGGGACATGACCGTTATCCCCTGTGCAGGAAGCTATTCTGGCTAAGTTGCTATATACAGGGACATGACCTTTACGCAAAGGGCAGGGTGTCAAGTGAATCGCATGCTAAGTCTATTGGTGCACACATGAAGCTTCACAACTCGTGCATCATGTCAAGTTGCTTTATGTATACATGAACATCAGCAGGGTCTTCTGGCGGAATGACGCTAAAGTCTACCACTGTACAAGGGATGCTGCAAAACCCTTGAATCAAGCGCAAGTAAATACCGCAGGATCCAGGGAGGATTCAACCCAATCAGAATAGCCTACTGATCCGAGCACATGTATACACAAAACAAACACGTTGTGTGTTTCATCCGCGGTGGTATTCCCTCGAATACGGTGTCATACGCGTGGTAACGGAACAGAATGTACGGAGCTACAAAACATGGAAGCTAGCGAAAATCAAGAGCAAAATCATCAAGCCCTCTACATCGCAACAAGCCTCTTGAATTGTGTTTCATGTCTGGAGCTGAATACCATTGGATCCGAGGAATTCACCTGTATTCGCAAGAATTCATCCCTTTGGTACAGGCCATGTTTGGATAGAACGCCAGGCGCTGCAACTGCAGGTCCACCAGCCTCGACTCAGCAAAGGAAACCTCTCATGGAAATTAAAGTTTCAGAATTCGTTGATCCACGTACTTATCAAAGCCATCAGAGTGAGATGCTCCAGTACCAATGCGCAACTTTCATGAGCTATCTTGCTTCATCAACAGGAATCGTATGTGCTGGTTGTTGCTGCACTTGGTGAGCTGGATCCTTTTCCAAAGTCGCAATGATGTGTCAATGTACCTTCACATGTGTGCGCACGTCTACGTTGCCCAATGTGTGTAATTCCATACAATTATGTGGTGATAAACAATCATCATACTCCAACGGAGTAATAGCACAGTTGAACATGACTCTGACAACAGTATGCACTTCAGGACTCAATCACCCTACCAGGCTTGAGTGTTGACAGTGGAAGCGCACCTTTGTGCACGATGCTAGAGGATCCAAGTCAGAAATCTTGGACAGGCTGTTGTGGGAAACCCACAACTGCGGCGCAAACACCATCCCAAACGATAATCATACACACAAATAGCAGAATAGAAACAAATGATAGGCACCGCATAAACCTGTTTTATCATACTCTATTTCCACACCTGAAATGCTGCTACCCAAGGATTACTTGTCTGTTAAGTTTTCTTTACATCAAAACCAATCTAACTCTTGCAATACTATATCGTGAAAAATTCAATACTGTCAAAGATCAACGCTGCTCAAGGCCAGTTGTTTCCTTTGCCATTATGATCATCGTAGTTGACCATCTGATACATTCAATTTTTCTGTATGGAGATGTTTATGGTGTGTAAAAATAGGCATCGCATTGAAGCACAAAGCATTGAATAACACCCTGCATGAAATACTTCGATGCACTTTGAATTACTAGAAGTTATTCAGTTATTCAGTCAATGGCTGTAGTATATCAGTATATCGGTATACCCAGCCGGGGTCTGCAATGGGAATACAGGCAAGTTCCACATAACTTCCGTGGCGAGGGATGCATCCAGAGGTTCTCAAAAATCACACCTGGGAAGCATTCCATCGCTGAGCCATGCACATACGAAAAAGCACCCTCATTATAATTCTGCGCCCACACGTAAGGTATTGAGGGACAACAGAAGGGACAAACAATGCAATCCCGGCGCACCTCGACCAGCGAGGAGCATGTAGCGAGAGGGGCAAGAGTGGTCAACTTGTTGTGGGACAGTTTCAATACCTCCAGAGCTGCAAGGATCAATGACACGCTGCCAGTCAAATGCGCAGGCACAAAGTTTGTCGCTTTTGTGATGAACGAAAACATTGATAGCCGCATCTCCATCATCAACCTGCTCACTAGCGTTATTGCACGAGTGCAGGTGACTGGGGAGGATGCAGGGTTCATGCCCCAAAATAGGGGAGCTGCTCCTGCCAGTGTAGATGGTTGCGCGCATGCACTACCCAGCACCCGCGAAAGAAAACACATCCGAGAATACTGAACAAGTACTGCTGCATTCCACGCTCTACTCTGTATCGTGAGTGTTTGAAACTTTGCACACATTGGAATATGGACTGATGACTTTACTTGGCGAAATCAGTTGAATTTCTATTTACTTTGGACGGTTTACCGTCCATTGAGCAGAAGTACCTGTCCCTGTGTGCTACATTTTGTGTGTGCTCTTTGCATTCATTGTGTGTATGCTCTTTGCATTCCCAGATGCTGCAGGCAGATGTGACTGGAGGCGAATCATAAAACATCCTTGGCAGAATATCAGCGGTCAAATTGTTCAACGCAGCAACCCACAGCGTCACGGCGCAGAAAATACCAAATGCAAAGATCGGCAGATTTCTCTGTTGGAGATGATGAGAAAGTCTCATTCAACTCCTGGCTATGTGCTGCAACGCGTGTGTTTGACAGGAATATCCCATGAAATTGTTGAGCAAAATATGTGACTCAGTCGAGATTACTTGGGGGTCATGTCCCAGTGAATGGGCGAGTATGGATGATTATTGTGGACAACATGCAAATGACATGTGCAACGAGACATGACCTCCCCCAACTGGGCAGCTGGCCATGCCATCGGAGTCCATAAACTCCAGGACTCAACAGGATAACCCGTTAGATGCATATTGATGCGCACTCGTTCAAGCACACAGCGCCATGTTCAAGGAAACACGTTGTGTGACAATGATAAGTACACAAACCCTACAGGTGTGAAGACATCCCAACTGGGTTGAATGCTGAAATGCATACACAATGCTAGCATCCAAACCTGCGAATCAGATCAAACACTCACTGTGACATGGGGCGTGGAATCCCGACACAAGTGCATATCCGATAATGCAAGCACAAACACAGATTTCCAAGTGTACAATAATCATTGCTATGCTGAACACCCGACTGTGGAATGCACAAACGCTCAATGCATTTGGTCTAGCAGTCTTGAACCATGTCCAGCGTGATTGTAATGCCAGGTGATGAAGCACACCTTCACGAAGATTAGAGACGTTGGTTAGGATTGATTCAATTGAAATTTCGGGTGGTATTCAGACATTTACAATCTCTGCCGGGGCTCAGGAATGTACATAATGTCTGCCCTGTCGGATGGCTTAGTTGGTACGGGCGTCGACTCTTGTG
>NHOP01001222.1:0-11425 GCA_018697155.1 Pyramimonas parkeae | reverse complement strand
TTTGGCATGATCCCATCAGCTTGATGTACATTAATCGACTTCCCTGGAGCGCACAATATTTCCAAACGATAAACTTTTCTGTATGCAATGTATCGTTGCATTCGAACCAAGACTCAAGGCATGCGAACAGTCTCATCCTACTAGCACGGTTTTATTGATACAATATGAAGTCATAGCGTTTATGATTAGCTACTGCATTTCCAAGTGCATGCGCTTTTTCTTGTTTTCTCGATGTTCCATGACATGGGTGTTGTGCACCCAGTTTATTCAATTTTACTTGGGGAATCTCATCGCAGTCTTTGTCCGCAACGCAAAGCTATGCTGAGCAGGACTCAATGAATAAGTACGACTGGCTGCATGTGGTTCGGTTTCACATTGGATGCGATATGCTGTATTGTTTTGTGATCTTGAATACTGCTGCTATATACAGTTTCTTGTACTCTCCCTGAAATCAAGGTGCAGCGACTGTTGCTTGTCGAAGATACATGGTGCCTGGATTGGACCCTACGTCGAGGTCTCAGAAATTCGTCTTGTGCACTTGTCTCCCAGTCGCGATCCAAACCAGTGAAGACATTTTGCCCTCCTGCTTCTTGTGCAGGTCATTTCCGACCATATGTTGAAGGTACGCTGGACTGCTGTTGAGGGATGGGGGACGCCAGAGATACTGGCTTCCGGTCCCATTGGCTTGCACCCTTTTTCACATGTGTTCCACTATGCCATTGAGGTAAGCTGTTTTAGTAGCCGTTTAGGCTTTCTAGGCACTCTCATCGGTAGTATTTGTTTCATTCTTCGAAAGTGTGCATGCTTGTCCTGGTTGCGTAGTAGTAGAGCACACGATGCAAGTCATGACACAGAAAGGTGGAGTGCTGTTCTTTGAATAGCGGGTACGTGTCTTAGGTGCATTTGGATGCATTAACATGCAAATACTGTGTGTGATCCTCTCATACTTGCTCTAGGGCACCATTCTTCTCCGCGATTGATGGAATGGTACCATTGAAACGGACCCCCGAATAGCTTTTCGATAGTGGCTACCTTCGTTATTTATGTGATACCTGCAATCAGACAGAACTGGGATGCTGGTCGATTGACAGTGAAATTCGCATAGTATCTGTTGCCTTTGATTATTCAGTGGGTGTCTCCTTTCTATTCTGAAAGATGACTGATGAAATAACCCCAATGCAAACTGGATCCTTATCAGCAGTACCCAGTGCTGCCTACCCTAGGTGCATGGCGAGTGTGCTATGCCAACATGTGCTGCAGTGGAGAGGTCTTTATGAGTGTTTATGGTGTTGCGTATGCAGTGCTACGAAGGTATGAAGGCCTACACTGATGATGTAGGCAACACACGTTTGTTCAGACCAGAGAAGAACATGGAAAGGTAGGCGTGCCCCGTTTCCTCTTCTGTGCAGAAAAAATTATGAAAATTGTTTCCGATTGATTGAATGGTATTACGCAAGATACAGATTCATGCTCATCACTGCTTGTTCTGTACGATGCAAAGTCGATTTCTTCAACTGGCATTTTTGTTCTGGACTGATGTGAATCGTCACAAAGCACCATTATAGTTAAATCCGGATAAGCTGTGCTTCCTTATCTTTTTGTTGTGAGCAACCAAGAAGATCAAAGCTTTTGATTCCCCATTGGAGTGATACGGTGGACAAACTTGTGAGCCAGAGGGTGCATAATCCACAATTTGTCACAGTTAGTCACCAGTACATTGGTTTCTCAGGTTCATGAATTCTGCACTACACATTGAAACTTATCTTTTGATTCAGCACACGCTTTGATCCTGTGAAGTTGTTGAATCGAGCGTGTGAATCAGCACGTCTCTATACTCGAGTGCTACCCAATGGGTGAGTTGATTTGTCGACTAAGCCACATGCGAACTTCCACAACTTCACAAAGAGACCCCGAAAACGAATGTATCTGCTCGAATTCACATGCTGGATGCATGCTCGTAGAATTCATGATGACATGGCTTGCGTTTCCTGCTAGAGTATTTCGTAGTTGCTGATCTCCATGCATTCATTTAACACTGGGTGTCTTCTGCGTTCAGACGCAGCCGGTCACCAGTGTGTATGCTCCGAGTGCTCCTTGTCGCCCAGAAACTTTGTGTGTTATACTTCCAGCCCCTCAACATGCAGCATCTTGAAAAATATACCCAATTCACACAGAGTGCGTCACACATGCAAAGAAGTCTGATTTAACGTGTAAACACATCATGCATTCAAATGCACGTACAAACATGAATAGATTATTGCCATGGGGATCAGAGTTGCGCCCTCTTAGATTGCTTTCCAGTGGGCTTGACTCAGAACTTCAATTTTCAGGACCGCGCGATGAAGTTCTGGGTTGCAACACTTCACGAAGTTGGAATAGCTTCCCGCCCAGTGGGCCAGATGTATGTCTGTCGTTATGCCTGTGCCTCCTGAATACTGCCTGATTTTGTCTCAAGTGTGCTTCTTGTTGTGCGTAGATTTCCGGCTATTGGATGTAGAAACACCAATTTTGGCTTGTGAGCACAGAAGTTCATACATTTGCATAGCAGTGCCTTGAGTGACTACGTACAAAACATAGTTTGGATCGTAAGGTGTTGCCTGGTAATTCCTAGAATGATCGACGCATCCGCAGTCCATGTTGCGCACGGACAAGTGTGCACGGAGCAGAAATGCACAAATTCAAGCACATGAGGATGACACGGACCTGGAATCGTGCAGACGGGCGGACTTCTTTGGCGCTTACCTTTCATTAGGCATTTGTGTTTTGCCCTTGACGCACATGGTCCCCTTCGACCGTCATTCATGTAAATGCCTGCAAAGGAAGACATTCGTCTCCCGAGGTGTTGTTCAATATTGATCTGGTCGAAGTGAAGGTGTTGCATTGATTGCATATGCAATAGACCTGAAGTAACAGTTGACTCGATTGATGTATGTCGAACGAACGTAGGCTCAGGTTCGTTCCCTACCAGAGAGCTTGGGCTCTGCTAGGGAACGTACCAGAGCCTACCTTTTCAACGATGATTTTGTAAACGAATATATATACATGTACGCGCCGGCAACCGACTGTATATGACACAGACTAGGGGTTTGTTTCATATAGATTTTCACAGGTCGGCACTATCTGGATGCAGATGGTGAGATACGTTCTCCTTGGACCACGCAATCTGTGTGTTGATACGATACACGGATTTCGAAGGTGACCTTGTGCAACGATAGAAATTAGCGCGCGAGTATGTTGACATGGCTCCCCGCCCTTGAGGAAAGAGTCATGTCCCCATACGTATAAACAGCTTGCGTATATCTGTTTTTGTCTCCATCGTTTTTGACTTTTTTCTTTGCTCATATCGTTTGCATTGCAAAGACATTCTTCTCAATCCGCGATCCTTCAGGCTTGAGATGTCAAGCGCTGCACCTCAGGCTTGAGGTGACAATCCTCAGGTTTGTTAATCAGCCAAACTAACGTACTATTTTCCGCCTATGCCATGGCGTAGACGACACATAGTTTGGTTAATGTACTTGCATATAGATCAGCAGGCTACTCTGAAGTAGACGATCAGACAAATCATCTTGGATCGCGCCTCCTGATGTTTTGTGTGCGATCGCAATAAGAACCAGCAACCGAAAATTGGGGAGTGTGATGTCGAGTGTGTTTTGCCTTGCTTACGTGGTACTTCGTGAAGTAGATGAATTTATTATGCAACTAGGTTAGCACGGCATATAGTCGTATGGTTGGATTATTATTGATCACGAAATGTTCCTTCGTGAGTTTTTGGGAAGCTAGAAGTCATAAATTATTGCATCATGCCTCCAGGTACGCTTTCGGTAAATGGCCTTGTTGGCCGAGCTGAAGGTTGTGTTCCATGTGACCATATATTCGCTATTGAAAACATTTTATCCCTTTAGCCATTGTTGCTTAACGGCAGTGCATATAGAGCTCCAAGTATGCATACACACATTGCCAAAGGCTTTTATGCTGTTTAGAGCTGCATCTTTGGAATTGCATGCCTGAGCAAAAACGGGGCTTCCATTGTTGTACGCCTTGTCATGATGAATCCATACAAGGATATTGGTGTACACGCGCGCGGTGGAATGTTGACTATGATATTGGTGATGTGTACCAGTCAATAGACTTCAGAGTCAATTCCATGCTCGCCGCTATACTTCAGGTTACTCACAGCCACATCTTAATCTTCAAATTACATCTGCAAGCTACTTCCACGAATTGCTTAGTCTACCTTAATTGTGGTTTACTCGTCATGTCATGTATTCAGTATGAAAGCAGTGCAGAAGCAGTTTACAGTAGTTCTTTTTTATCTTAGTATTTTACTGGGATCAGTCGAACAAGGCATGCCTGATTCATTGTAAACAGTGCCAAGATCCCCATGTTTTGTTGCGAGTATTGTGTTTGGGGAGTGAGGCGGGCTGGGGGGGCTCTTGTGAGGGTGACAACATCTGATGCATAATTTCCACACAGGGCATACCTTTTGAGCCGCATTCTCAACTGGTCGATGGACATTTGGCATGAAGTTATGAATGGACGTGTACTGGCACAGATTGAACAACTCGGCAAAACGTCTCAATTTGCCTGGCTTCAACGGTGAGGAGCTGCTGAAGTGTATCAAGGAGCTACTGAGAGTGGACAAAGAGTGGATTCCGAAGAAAAAGGGGTACTCTATGTACTTGCGCCCAGTGATGTTCAGCACCACGCCTTGGCTTGGTCTGACGCAATGCAGGTTTGCCCAATGAACATTGCATACACCATGAAGCCGCGCTTGCATCTCGCATTTACCCGAACCTCAAAGTCATACGGCAGGACTCGCTGTGGAAGACGCTTGATCTAGCTCGGACCGATGAACACATACCGAATTTTGAGTTTCATGTTGTGTCCCTGACAAGTTGAAGACACAGGTTGGGTTTGTGTCTCATCGCTCTGGCGCGCACACTCATGTAGCGTTTGCCTTTTTACATTGCATGCAATCTTGAACAAGTTGTATAGTTGCTTAATAGCCGCATGCAATCAGAACATTCAGTATCCTTGTGTTGCAAATGATTTGCACACACCTCTGTTTTCTTGCAGGTACTTCCTGCGGGCTATTTTGAATCCGTTCTTCAACCAGATGTATGTGTGTGTGCTCTGTAAACTCGCAGCGAAGCCATGCTGTTTGTTTTGTGCTCGCCAGTGGGTCCATACTTCAAGTCGGGATTTGTTCCCATCAAGCTGCATGTGGACGATTTTTACATCAGAGCTTGGCCAGGTGGCACTGGTAATGTCAAGTTTGGAGGGAATTATGCGCCGACCGTTGCCAGCATCAAGAAGGCTGCTGAGGAGGGATGCAGTCAAGCACTCTATGTGTACGACGCGGATGAGTGGGTGACTGAAGCGGGCACCATGAACATTTTCTTTCTCCTGAAAAATTCAGCTGGTGGGAAAGAGTTGTGGACACCAACGCTAGATGATGGCTGTATCCTCCCCGGTATGTATTTATAGGGGTGTACGCCAATGAGGGAATATATTGTATGAGTACAACTGGAATTGTTGCATGTAATTGGTGCATGGATGGATCACAGGCTTCGCTGTTGTGGATGCTTGGCTCAGGTTGTGCCATGCAGATTCTATGGGTTCTGATGCGTTAAACCGGCTGTGTTGTAGACTGCCAATTCTAGTCACAATGTATAAACACAACTTTTTGATGGATGATCCAAGTGGATGATCAAAAGCAATCCAATAATATACGAGTTTATGTCCAAGTATACATAGAGAGTTTCCTACGGATTTTTACAGGTCAGCAGACCGTCTTGATGGGGATGGCAAGATACGTTCTCCCTGGACCATGCAATCTGTGTGTTGACACGATACACAGTTTCCGAAGGTTGTGCAACAATTGAATTTAGCGCACGATTCAGTTGACATGTTTCCCCGCCCTTTTGATAAGGGTCATTGTCCCCGTAATATTAGGATTTCTTTTATTCAGGCATGGACCGGAAAACATCATCTCCACTTGTCGCATGCTACAAGGGGGAATGATTCTTGTTTTTGCTTGTTTAATTTTGCTCTGTGTTCAAGGTGGTGTTTGGTGATCCCTGGATGTAACAAGTGCTCACCTTTCTGTTCCAGCTTCGAGAATTTAGACTGAGCATCAAGATGCAACGCCACTACAAATGATAAGTGTGGTGAAATAGATTCAGCCAAATTTATCATCTATATTTGCCCATGCATCTTCATCAATCCACAACAACAGAACAAAGCCCGAGCTATACAAGCACGATCAAGGCAATAGATGGCGCCGACAATCATTCCTAATTGACACTTAACATGTTCTAGGGCTGAACTATGTCAGGAGCCTAGTTTATAGGCCGTTGGATTGTTTTTACAGGGTCCTGCGTTTGAGGCCCATGTGAGGAGGTATTGCTTCGGCATATACTCTCCTGAAGGCCACCCTGGCTGGCTATTCATGTTTGATGGGCATGTGTTTATTCGTATGGCCGTGTTGGGCAGCCTAGTTGTATAGGCGTCGGCTTGAATTATGGGGATCCTGTGGATGAGCCCCAATATGGAAAGGTGTTGCAATGGTCAATGATTTATGATAATATCCAAATAGCCACCCTGGCTGGCTGGTCAATTTCGATTAGCGAGTGATCAAACTAGTTGCCTAAACAACTACCATGATGTCTAGTGGCTGGAAAGCATAAGGCTGCAGTTTTGGTAAACCAGCTACACACCATCACTGCGCTCGTCATAGTGCAGCGTCGCATGTTGCAATGTGCGCCATATATGTTGGCTCAGTTGGCACAGCATCAGCCTTACGCAGTCCGGGGTTGAAACCCAGAGGTTGGAGATTTCTGTCCCCGCTGAGCATTTAATATGGACACCTTGACTGGTATGTCTGCATCTGGCAGCGAGTGGTCATTTCGATACCAAAATCAGCCGCAACTCGCTTGGGTCTGGTGACGATACCTCCTTTTATTGTTATCCAACGTCAAAACAAGCACGATATTTATATTCTGACCGACCACTTGTGTTGTGTGTGAAAAGCACTCAGCAGAGGCGGGTTCAGCAATGCAGATCACTGGTTTGCAGAGTTTGAATTTGTGCTTTGCAATGCACCTGCAAAGTTCAATACAGCAAACTTTAATGACAGGGGATCTCAATGGCATTCTTGAAAATAGTTCTGTTTTCGAGTAAATCGTTGGAGCCAGAAGGATCTTTGGCAATCGATTCAGTGATTAATTTAGCTACTCGCAGCGCTTGCCCAAACAGAACTGTTGATGAGCATTACACAGCACAGGCAATATCATCCCACACAAAGGTGTAAATCTGCGTCCCTTGAAACTTAGACTAGCGCTATTTCAATTGAGATGATAGAGTGGGATACATGAACTCGTTATCCCCTCCAATCTATGCGGGCAATGGCGATAGGTTAAGGATCTTCGCGTCGCTACATTCAGTTGTGAACAGTTTATGATATGTGCAAATCCCGTACGAACCACCTGCAGGAACAATCACATTACGATTTGTACACTACCACCGAGCTTTCATGCATTTACTTGTACTTTTTGTACATGTTACTGTGCTCTTGATTACTTTCTTTACATCCAGATGCTGCAGGCCGATGGCTTGCACTCTTGAATACATGAAAAATTCTGAGCGATGGGTCAACCAAGCAATGACCGACTGTATCATGCTTCAGACGATGCAAGCTCTGTTTAGGATGTGCAAACATCAGCGGATCATTCCGACTGGACTTATGAGACACGAGTACATTCTCTACATGATTGTGCAAGAACATATTTGTTTCACTCGAATCGGCGCATCTTTCCAAGATTTCGTTGTGAATTTTTTGGAATTTGCGTTGATTTTGTCTTCATTTGCCCCCAGTATAGTTTAAAGCGGCCTTGTTAACACCTGAACCAGGTCTCCCCTTCATCCTATTGGCTTGTTGCCAAGATCTGATAGAATTTCCAAAACATTCAAATGTTGATCAACCACAGCATGCCAGCATCTGACAGAGCTCTTTTTTTTTAGCTATTCAATGGTCTCATCATCCACTCAAGGTATAACTTACGGCCACAATCATTCGACAAATTGTGTTGTGTGTTTCCTCACGTTAACTGGCGCTTTCATTGGTGCCAAGCCGGTTTGTACGTTGGTATCATGTGCATTAGTTCAACGATGTTTGTAATCAACAGACAAGTATCAATGGAAATAACACAAACATACACTTCAGCAAATCGGATAATGTGGTTCTGCTGCAGAGCACATAGGGAATGTATCGTTTTTCATGTTGTGACCGATTTTTTATTTTCTCATGGGAGTTTTGCGTGGCCCGACACTGAACAGATCTACCGCTCTTTTTCCCCACAAAATGTGCCAAGCTGAGTGATGGTCCCATTGTTTGCCGGAATGATATTATTTTGCGAGAACGAGTACCAAATCATGCCAATTGGTTTTATTACATTGACAACTGGTGGAAGCTGTTGCGCTTCATTGTTGTTCATCAACACCACATTTGTGTTTTGGTGTACAGTGGTTTGCGTTTTCCGGGAGGATTTGATTAACCATGAAATGTGCAGGAATCACACGTCTGTCAGTGCTCGAGTTGGCAAAGGAGTGGGGCGAATGCGAAGTGGTTGAGAAACGAATCCCTTGCAGAGAAATTGTTGCTGCCTTGGAGGAGGGCCGGATGCTGGAGATATTTGGCACAGGAACTGCGGCAGTGCTGCAGCCTGTCAGTGGGCTACGATATAAAGGAAAGGAGCTCTCGTGCCCTCCTGCCGGATTTGGCCCAGGATCATTCCAGGTCAGTGACTGCAAATGGAATGTCCTGTTCCGTGCATATTTCTTTTGTTTCCCATGCACTGAGCTTTTGGATATGGCGAGTGCAAGCAACTTGTGTTGTTAAGCCGCGAATGTGGCGAGCAACTGTTGAGATGAAATCACAATCGAAACTCATTACAGGTGCCCAAGCTGTCGCACGAGGATGTGCAATTATGTTCGTGCATGTTTTTATTTTGCCCAGCCAGATCATGAAACGGTGTGTGAAATGAATTTCGACCTCATCGATTTCGCCATGACGTCTTTCCTGGCGCTGAACTTTTCTAGATCAGTGCTCTGTTGGCAAGAGGTAGGATAGCTGAGTGTTTTACGACGCTTCTCCAACTCGAAACACAAGAGAAAAGCTCCCTTTGACTGCGGCGCTTGAGGGCCAGCTGCAATGATGATTGGATAGCTTTGAATAGTGCCCCGCATTTCATGGAACCCAACTTAGGAATTAGAAATAAAGCGCTTGCATGTTGCTGTTTTTTGCAACATACATAGTTGGTCCGTTCTGTTTAATTTGAACACAATGTCGGATAAAGATATTGTAGAAACCGCCATATTCGTATTGTTTGTTCATTCATCTTTTTCTTCAAAAGTACAATACAGTGCACAGTTATTACAATCTGCAGTGATCCGCCGCAAATCTGGCACATGCACATCCTTTCACTGATGAAGGAATGCTGTTTCTTATCTGCATATGGTCATCTCTTAGCCCTACGATGTTAGAGGGAGTCAGATATATCCTGCAGTCATTGTCTTCAGCCCTGCACTATTATATCCGAAGCATTGTTTTCTCGCACTTGAATCTCCACGCTCAGCGACTGTACTGTTCGCTGCATTGCAGGTTCGAATGACGGCCTTTTTAAACGGTGTTCAATATGGAGATCAGGACCACCCATGGTCTGTTGTGATTTGAATGTTCACATGCACAATCACGATCATGTTTCCCGAGCCAATCCATTTCATTTTTCGTGGTTGCTGGGCTCTAATCATCGTTCACTTTAGTCGTGCATGCGACAGCTGCTAGAGTGAGGTTAAGAATTTACGATGTACAGATTTGGAGCATATCACGAATTTCAGGAGCAAAAGGGTAATATGTTGGATAGCACTTAACAGTCTGTTGGGAGAAACTTAAACTGATCACATATACCGTCGCAGACATCTCAATCGAGTCTTGTTGGTACCGCTGAAGATGAAAGGATCCACAGCGAGATGACCAAGTTGGTCATGTAAATCATGGTACTAACTCGCAGACTGATCTTTTACTGAATAGAAGGTGGACGCTCTGGATGTAGAGCAATACACTAGCCTGATTGAAGTAATTGAAAAGTGCACTTGACGAGTTAATTGCTATCAGCTGTGGCATCAATACATAGAAATGTCCAACACTAATCCTGGGCTGCCTGGATTACAAGAAATCCTTCGCCTATGCCCCAGCAATCAATGTTCTACCACGTATGTGGTTCAAATGATACTCAATTGGTATATTCATATCGTAAAGGAGCATGGGCATGCATGCAAATTCGACAGTTGGTACGATATCACTCTGTCGTAGCCGAAGGTGGTGCTCAGACTGCTATTTAAAGCAAGTATCATTGACACAATACATACTAGCCATCATCACGGATGTCTGCTGGTCCCTTGTCAAAACCGTGCTAGTGTGTCAAGTATTCGGGAGGTAGGTGCTGCTCGTTCTATGAAACCGCATGCTCACGAGATGCTTGTGCCATTCAAAACTTTCTCCATTCTGCTTGCTATGGCGTCGGCTCCGCTAAACAGTTAACCAGGGGCCTGGAACTATCGACATAAACGACGATGAGTTGGGGAGCGGGCAGGTTGTAGGTTGCCATGAGAGCTGGTGGCTCAAAAGCTTGACTCGGGGTAACTCGTGTGGGGTGGTAAATGTAAACAACTAACACATACTATGCATCTTGACCTGGGAGCGGATTTTGTTCGATCAGCGAGTGATTATACCCATCGCATAAACAATCAAGCTGATAATTGATGGTTCAAAAGTTCTACTCTAGGGAATATCGCTGGATGGGAAACGTAAACCCTCAGCACAAACGATGCGTCACAATGTAATGTACCTTGATAATCGATGGTTTGAAAGTGTCACTGAAGCCCGGATCGGCTTATGTTTGATTTGTAGGTGATTGTACAGATCGCCCAAATGCTCACCGTAAGAACTATTGGTTCAAACAGTAAGGAACATCTGGAGGATGGTAAATGAAAACAATTGGAACTAACAATGCATCAGAAGACGTGAGTGAGTCATCTTCGATTTGCGAGTGATGATACCAGTCGCTCAAACGCTCACCATGATATGTGGTGATCCAAGCCTCATACTCTACAGAATATTTGTGGGATAGGAAATGCAAATATTTAGAGCGTACCGTGCACGAGGAGCCGGAAGTGGGTTACGTTCAATTAGCGAGTGATCATTTGTATCGTGTAAACAGTCCACGAGAAACCTGAAGGGTCAAACGTGCTACTCCGATTCGCCGATGGTAAATGTACACAATGAGCACGAACCATGTAGTAAAAACCCGTTGGTGGGTCATCCTCAATAAGTAGGTGATCACACAAATCACCCGCATGCTCACCG
>NHOP01001221.1:0-11434 GCA_018697155.1 Pyramimonas parkeae | reverse complement strand
GGTGCATGTGTTATAAGAGCGTTCCCATCTGGCTTCACAACGATGCACACTCCAATTTTCACCCATACACCTAAAATCGAACAGCCCGATTTCTCGGGTCCATCCCCAAAAAACATATCCTACCCTGTCGATTCGAGAGACGCATAGCTCACCCTCATGACCACCCTGGACCTGACTGGAATCATAGTGTTCTCCATGAGTTTCGGCGATCCGTCCTACTTTGCGCGCGGGCTTCAAGCAGACGAAACCATCCACAAAGATCGAGTATGCCCGCTAAAGCAGATTCAGGGCCAATAGATGGTCAAGCGCAACATCTGGACGCCGAACAAACTGGAAATCAATCACTCCGGATGGCTCAGATTCCTCGCGATGATCGTCTCGAAAAGAGAGGCAAACCATTCACATCCGCTTCCATTTCCACGGTCGGGAGCGTGTTTGTGCCGTTTGGGATTTGGCGCGGCATGCTAGCTCAGCGGGTGAGTCGCACATCAGAGTGCAATATCCGGTGGAAACTATACCGACAGCGCCCAAGGGCAAACATTCCAGACAACTCGATAAGCGCCCAGAGTTGCAATAAACGCAACTTTACTCTCTGGAAGGGCGGGATGGAGAATATGATCACCCAAGATCCAGGTATATGTAATCGTAAAGTCGGAGGAAAGGCAGCGAAAGGTGATAAAAGGTGATGGGTAATAATGTACCGGCCATCGAGTCTGACATCCCTCAGATCGCACAGATATGTGTCATTCACTGTTTCACCTATCGGACCAAATGCTCACCAAGTAGCCGAAGTAGCCAATCTAATGGCGAGCTGTCGTTGCTATATAGTATTGACACCCGTCGTGAAGGTAAGTGAGGCGAAGACGCCATAATAAATATTTGTATGATGATCTAACCCGATCGCCCTTGCGTGCCTTACCAGCTATTGTGCTTTGTAACCATGACGAAACATTTTTGTATCCCTAAGAAGAGGGCTTGCGAAAACGAATAGCTATGGACTTGGCTGGTAGAATCGCATACGTCATGGAGAAGGCGCTCGAACGTGGGAGAAGCATCATGTGCGATTCTGGGGTGTGCACACCCAATCATCGGGACGTTGGTACGCCTGCTGGGTGTCTGCAGGGAATCTTGTGAACACATCCCTTCAGCTTCATGTGAAGTACATTTCCAGAAAATTGTCACGGACATTCCGCAGTACACAACCGTCACCTCACCCGCGTCGAGATCATTTGAGCTTTTCCAGAATGTATCACCGTCGATAGGGCAAGATCGCGATCTCGGCGTCCTTTGAAAGTGGCCGTTATCGAATGGGTTGCATGTGTGAAAGAAATCCTATGCTGGAGAGAGAACCAGGCACGTCAGCCCGGCATCCCTGGTTGCCAACGACAATTTCAGCCCGTCATTCCCGTACTCGTTATGGATGCCCGAACCGGCATTCGGGTACTAGGACAGCCGGTATTTGGGACACAAATTGGATGGATGAATATATCTATTTGGGAAACTGTACTGGAAGGGTTGATGACTGTTGGAAGAAATCATCCTTCGTTCCTTGGCACAGTTATTCGGTGACGCCCTCCTCGCCGGTTCGGTTGGACGTTGTTTCACGGACCCTCACTCAGAAGGAGATTTCAGTGCAGCACGTACGTGACCCAAAGCGGGCTCTCACAACGTTTGTAATTGGCGGTGATTTCCTTTGCATGATAAACGTGTATTTGTTTTTCTCTGCGCCTGAAAATCGTGGAACCTTGTCGTGTTCGTGATCTACGAACACCGGATAGGTTGACCTGGGAGTGCGTGATTTTTAGGAGCTGTTTGAGCACGCACTTTCGAAGATTTCTTCCAGCAATATGTACGCCTGTATCGCATGTGTAGATATGTAACGATATTCGATAATATTGAGTAATATGGTTTCATTTCATTCTCTCGGAAGGAAACCGCGTTGTGTTCGTCGGTGTACAAAGTATGCCAAGTTGAATATAGTGAAAGCGAAACGCTGCACATAACGGCATACGACGTGAGCCCGTGTGTGATCATACACATGTACGATGATTATTTGGCGCTTCATCCTGCAATGAACATCACATACTTCTATTGATTAATCCATGGCACGGTGCAAGTTTCACCACGGTCGAGCTGATTCGAAGTTCTTCAAGGGGCAAAGAAGACCAGGGCCTGCTCGACTTTTAGTGCTGGAAGTGAAGTTTTTTCATAGGACCTTTGATTTTTATATATGATAACGTTTTCTTGGTTTCTGGACTGATTGACGCGTACATATATTTGATCGCAGCGGCGGTCTGTAACCACAAAGACCGCTGGCCATCGCCACCAATGAAATGTTTTATCCACACTGGGAGCCTCGCAAGTATTTCCAGATGAAGTTGCATTTCGATAATCTCAAATCGAATATACTCTCTTAAACTGTTCGACATAGACGTGTGGTTGTGCTTACAGACCTGCTCCTCGTAACAAATGGCTTCTTCAGTTTTACCGAGTACCGAGTTCAACACCTCAGTTCAGCACTCTTTGTTGGTCTCGCGTGTCGCTTATTTTTGTATCAAGTATTGTAAACGCGTTTATGTATGAAATATGCTGCCGACACCAACCAAAGCTTCTGAAATGATGGAAAATCCGTAAACTAGTGCACAACCGATCCCAAAGCACGGATCGCATGAGCGTACGTGGACACTTGCGCGCGTCGACATTCGCTAGGCAAATGATGATTGTTGACGTTCGCGATACAGAACCAATCAATAAATTAAGATGATTTTGGATGGAGGCCTGCTTTTGGTTTTTTGATGCGCTGGTTGCGAACAGTGGGGTACCGTTAGTGATCATTTTCAGTGTGTTTCTGGTAAACTGTCGCCTCCTTTGAGCAGTTGGGCTGAGACTGCCTGCATTTACGTCACTCACCATTGCCAATCATTGGCCCTGAACCTAGACCTTCTTTTGTAACCCAGATATTTTGCGAAGTTTCTTTTGTATTCTATCTATCAGTAAATTGCTGTGATCTCCAAGCACACATTTACTCGGATATTTTGAATACGCTTGTCCTGCCTGGAAACCAGTTGATATCATGTTCAGATTCTTCGCGGTTTTCTCGGTGGTATACCCACAACAACCAATTGCAGTGGGTACATTAATTCGCTGTGTTTTCACCTCCTGGAGCTGGAGTTGAGGAAGGAAAATACCAGTTGTCCAGATGTACTGAATGATTGTATGATGCAATGTCAATTCATGTTGCAGGATGCGATCTACAATAAAGCAAGTGGTGCGGCGTTTTGCATCTTCGTCTGCCCGCTCCATGATTCCATGTCGAACCATACAAGTTTCCGCTCTACAAGCTTTGACCCGTACTTCCCTGGCTCAGGTGCCCGTCGAACAATTTAAAACCTGCATTGGCAACAATAGAGGTGTCCAGGACTGGTGGTGTAGCACCTTCCCACAATTGATTCTTCCCAAGTGTATTTGCCTGAGTTGGAAGGATCCTACTCTCAAGCCCCCCAAATCGACCCCAGAACTGATCTGGCTGCGCATTGGGATGGAAATTGCAGCATTTTATGTGTTGCGCGTCTGTATTTGTCATTGAGCTTTGTAGAGAAAGTGTTTGTTTTTTCTTTCAATAGTGTGGAGGGTGTTCATGGGAGGCCTCATCCAATCAGTCACGTTTCACCCACGTCTCAAGATGTAGCTGCAAATCAAGAGTTTTAATGTTACTGCCTTCTTGTTATCGGAGTCATCGATATTTTAAAAGTTCTACATGATAGCCTCTCCTTGGGCTGCAGCATCGAGTGTGTTGTGCCTGTGTGCGTGTGGGTTGGGAAGGCGCGTGTGTCAGTGCCCATGCTGCTGTCCCATGGCGCACTAGCTGGACCATGCGCCGCGCCGCTATTCCGAAGCGTGCGAGCTGCATCAACCTTTACATCCAGCTACGAGAGCCACGTCGCTGAGCGCGCAGCAGAGGGACTGGTGCCCAAACCGCTGTCTGCGAAGCAGGTGTCCGAATTGGTGGAGCTACTCAAGGACCCCCCTGCAGGTATGCGTGCCAACGTGCCTCGTCCTACAACCGCGAGTCGGGCCATGCACCCCCAAATTCATGACAGTGTTTGTTGGGGGATGACACATGCAGCCCCTCGAGATACTGCGCAGCGTTGGCGAGTATGCCTGTCTAATTATATCCGGAATCTTTTGCTCACTTGACCCCCGCCCCAGTGTGGGGCAACTGATCTGATGCGGCACACAAACAGATGGCGCGCCTACTCGGTGGCGCCTGGTGCCTCCATAGGCGCTCTACAAGTCCTTACCCTTGATCTCAAACCTGGAGCCAGTCACCTTATATAGATCATCCACATCGCTTCCTGTACCAGAGCTGTATACTACCACGAAGAGCATGAGCTCTGAGTATTCTTCATTGAAGAAAATTTACGCCTATAGACCAACCATGCCTGGTTACGCACAAGTGAATTTGAGCGCCTACCTACTGGCGTTGCGAGTCGTTTAATCCCTGTGCTCAGGGGAGGGCGACAAGTTGAAGGAGCTGATGGCGACGCGCGTCCCGCCCGGCGTGGACGAGGCGGCATATGTCAAAGCAGCGTTCCTGGCCGCAGTTGCCAAGGGCGAAGCTGCTTCCCCCCTGTTCACTCCCGCAGAGGCTGTCAAGCTACTGGGTACAATGCAGGTAGATCTGCACTCTCATTGATGCTTGGCTATCCTATGCCTGGATGACCAGTGTTCTATACATGGATGAGGCAGCCAGATCTTTATTCATTGCTGATTTTCTGTTGTGTCTTTGAGGAATGTTCCACAAGGGACAACAGCGTTGTGCATGGAACATTGCTAGGCGCCATGAGTTTGAATTCGAGGTTCCCAATACAATTGTGTCGTTGACACGCCGCTCCTTGCGCTCAAGCTGCGGCGAATGCGTTTTTCGCCAGGAAGTCACATAGACGGCTCGCGTAGCCATGCAACGTCAATTACTCAATTCGAAGCGGCCTTAACATGCAATCATGTCATGTGGGAATGGCATCAATTTTCGCAGGGCGGCTATAACATCGCCCCCTTGGTGGACTGCTTGGACAAGCCCGACCTTGCTGAAACTGCAGCCGAGCAGCTGTCCCACACCCTGCTCATGTTCGACTCGTTCTTCGACGTTGAGGCCAAGGCCAAGGCGGGCAACAGTGCTGCCAAGAAGGTGACACGCTGATTGTGGAGTGATGTTTTCCAGCTCCGTGAAAAAAACAATGATCATTGCGCATGTGACCAGAATTGCTTCTCAACACTGCACCTTGGCGCTGGCACCAGTTGACGCATTTATCCTTTGGTCTCATTAGCGACACTTCACATTTAGCATTGCGAATTACGCGCATTTGTCCCTAGAGCGAAATTCCCAATATTCTAAAGTCATATGTAGTCGAAGCAGAGTCTGGATGGTGTTCGTGATTGGCGTCAACGTTTGCGACCATTTTTCAACCGAAATTCGGGGGACAAGTTCCGCGCTTCCCTGATTGACACTTGCTCTGCTGAGTCGGCGGGAGCTGTACAGATGTACCTGTATTTACGTGAAAGTTTGTTTTGCCTTGCCTAAGAGGCTAGTACAAATTTCATGCCTTTTTTTGTCTGTGTCCACGCTAGTTGGGCAGCTTTTGACAGTATTGTTGTGCTGACGCAGCCCCCTACAGTGCTCGTTAACATTTTCGCCACACTTGTATCTTGTCCCTGAGTTGGCTGCCCCCACCCAATAAGCGCGCAGGTGATGGAGGCGTGGGCCAGCGCAGAGTGGTTCCTGTCCAAGCCCTCAGTACCCGAGAAGATCACAGTGACGGTGTTCAAGGTGACGGGCGAGACCAACACTGACGACTTGTCGCCCGCCCCAGACGCGTGGTCGCGCCCAGACATCCCCCTGCACGCTCTGGCCATGCTGAAGAACCCGCGGGACGGCATCACCAACGCCCCCAAGCAGGTGCGCCCCAAAGCCGGAGGATTGGGCTGGGAGTAGCAGCGCCCGAACCAACCACACGCTCGAGGAAATTTGGATGCTTCAGTGCGACAAGGATGCACTTTTGTGCTTGTGACTGGTTGGGGTTGAGTTTTGAAGCCTAGCGGGTTTATTCGCCGGCACTGCTTGGCTTGCAGATAGAGGAGCTAAAGAAGAAGGGCTTCCCCCTAGCATACGTGGGCGACGTGGTGGGCACCGGGTCCTCCCGAAAATCAGCTACCAACTCCATCCTGTGGTACATGGGCAACGACATCCCTTACGTGCCCAACAAGCGCACCGGAGGAGTGTGCATCGGGTCTAAGATTGCCCCCATCTTCTTCAACACGGTGCGCACATTTTGACCAATAACATGCGGTGTCGTGCGCCTTCCTTGCCAATTCGAGACATTGAGTGTTCGTGTCGGGTGTTATCGAGTGCGGTGACGATGGTTGATGTCGGCTGCCATGAGTGCGAGTCCAAGAATTTTTGGTTGGGCGCGTCCATGGAATGCACCTCACATGCTTCACTTGATGGTCAGCGGAAGAAGCGAATTAACCATTTTGTGCACGCTTTCGGTGCTGCAATCTTCATCTATCAACAAATCTGCTTTCATTTGCCCTTGGGTGTCATAATCTTCCATCTTCCTAAACACTCCTCTTGAGCTACCAATATTGAGGATTGTTTTGCAGATGGAAGACTCGGGAGCACTGCCCATTGAGATGCCCGTGGACAACCTAAACATGGGTGACGTGATTGATATATTCCCGTACCAGGGGGTCGCCAAGGCACATGCCAGCGACAAGGTTGTGGCTGAGTTCCAGATGAAGACGGAGGTTCTATTTGATGAGGTGTTGATCTCTCCCTTGAACAACTCATGCATGCTCTTGCTGGTGATCTAACAATTACATCCGGTTAGGATTCCAGGCTTCAGTGTCATATGAGTGCATGCTGTACGTTCCTGAACGTCTTGTGTCTCAAGGATATTTTTGCGCGTCCTTGTATAGATCAACCTCGGCATGATTGCATGAACGATTTGATATGTTTTCATTGTCACATATCTGCAAACCCTGCAAGCAACTCCACGCCAACTCCTTCCACAGCCTGGCTCGCCGACCTGCCGACCTGGTCCCGGTTTGTCCCAGAGACACTTGCATGGTGCCACGTGTGCATGTGTGCATCGAGAAATCCCATGTTTACCACTCGGGGGAGCGGCATCATTCAGATTCGCACACTTAGTCAATCCTCGGACACCTGAAATTCAGCCAGTCATGTGCCATCATCCCACGGGGCTTGCGGGTTGGCTTTGCCACATGAGCATGACATGCGCGCCGTCGATCTGATCAGACTACGAATCGTCTCGCTTGATCAAAAGTCCAACCAATGTGTGGGATATCGGGAGGAAAGATGACATATTTGTGAGTGGTGTGTTTTGTTGCGAGGGTAGGTGCGAGCTGGTGGCCGCATCCCCCTGATCATCGGCCGAGGTCTCACCAGTCGCGCGCGCACCTCCCTAGGCCTGCCTCCCTCCGATGTGTTCCGCAAGCCCGTGATCCCCGCGGCCAACACAAAGGGCTTCACGCTGGCGCAGAAGATGGTGGGCAGGGCTTGCGGGGTGGAGGGCATATTGCCGGGCACCTACTGCGAGCCCAAGATGACCACGGTGGGATCCCAGGACACCACTGGGCCCATGACGCGCGACGAGCTCAAGGACCTCGCCTGCCTCGGCTTCTCCGCAGACTTGGTGATGCAGTCCTTCTGCCACACCGCAGCCTACCCAAAGCCTGTGAGACACCTCCCTGCTCGACGGCTCTGCTTCCAGTTTGCTGCCACGAAACTTCGTAGGAAGACGCTGCGCTCGGCGCGCTGTTGGACGGATGCGCCTCGCGATGCCAACTATGATGAAAGTGGACTCGTGATTCGTGGTGTGGTGTCTTGACCAGTTGAAAAGTGGTGCTTCTCCACTGCTGTTCAAGTTTGTGTGGAGTTCTGCTAATGATTAGCCTCGATTGTGGCTTGTTCCTGAGATTTGGACACATAGATTTGGGCAGATAAGATCCGCGTGCAGGTACACTGTATTTTGCTTTTCGTTTGCACTCAACGTGTACAATTTGTACGATATATGTTGCTACGTCCTAGCGGGGTTCGTCCAATTTTGATATACCCAAGTCATCTGGTTCCTTTGAGATATCTTGTTCGTGTGAGGTGATGTCGCTGAGTGTTGGGCCTGGCTCAACGTCCCGTCTGTCCATGTTCTCTCTGCTCAGCCAGCGCTTTAATCGCTCCTCACAGGTGGACGTGGTGACCCACCACACGCTGCCCGACTTCATCCGCAACCGCGGCGGGGTGTCCTTGCGCCCTGGCGACGGCGTCATTCACTCCTGGCTGAACCGCATGCTTCTGCCCGACACCGTGGGCACTGGAGGGGACTCCCACACCCGCTTCCCCATTGGCATCTCCTTCCCTGCAGGTATGGCTGGTAAAAGATGGGGTTGGCCTTCGGTCCACTAGGTTTTCAAATTTCTGGGGCGTTAGAGCTGCGCGGAGTTGCGAACAAGAGAGTCGCCAAACCAACAGTCAGGTTTTTCAGCTGAACTTGCTTCATCATGTAAGGGTGTAATGCGAGTTATGCCTGCTGACAAGCCTGACTTCCAATTCTGCTCCCTGGAGAACTACTCAGACCGACGATGACCATGGACTTTTCCATACGTTGTGCAAGCGTTTCGGACCAACTGATTTGTTGTTTCGTCGCAAGGGCTTATAGCTACATTCAGTTGACTGGGCAATTGGTTTTGAACCAGAAGACTTTTTGCTGTGTGGAAACGGGGCAGTATGGGGACTTGCCTCTGGTTTGAAATGCCCTATTGGAGATCAGTGGCTGATTTAGCTGAGTTAGAAACTCCTCACAGACGAACATCATGTTGGACTGTGGTTGACGACCTTTCCTCAGGCCACAAGTATCTTCGGTTTTTTGCTAGGATGATGTCTGGAACAGTGTGCAGTTGCTTGTAAACTCGCCGTGCCTCGAGAGTGATTGATTCGGGCGAGCCTTGCTCCAAGCAGGGTCCGGCCTTGTGGCATTTGGAGCGGCCACGGGCGTGATGCCTCTGGACATGCCGGAGTCGGTGCTGGTGCGCTTCTCGGGGGAGATGCAGCCAGGCATCACCCTGCGCGACCTCGTGCACGCCATCCCTTACTACGCCATCAAGGAGGGCTTGCTGACGGTGGAGAAGAAGGGGAAGAAGAACATCTTCTCCGGCCGCATCTTGGAGATTGAAGGCCTAGAGAAGCTGAAGTGCGAGCAGGCGTTTGAGTTGTCCGACGCGTCCGCCGAACGATCCGCCGCCGGGTGCACCATCAAGCTGGACCCGGAGCCCATCAAGGAGTACATCACCTCCAATATTGTGATGCTCAAGTGGATGCTCAACGAGGGCTACGGCGACAAGCGGACCATCGAGCGTCGCATCGCAAACATGGAGGTGGGGCTCGCTTATGCCAAGAGCACAACTTTTACTCACCCATCCTGTTCCTTGATTTCAAGTCGAGTGTCTCGTCGAGCTAGCGGTATATGTACTAGTTGGGGTAGAACCTCTGGCTTAGGTATCATTGGTTTTGCGCCAGTGTTTTGTGGATAAGGGTTCTGAACTACGTGAACGAACAGTAACCTTTTGAATTTTGCAGGTGTATGGCATCACTGCTTGTGTTTATTGTGTTGAAAACCATCAGGTGGTAGACCGGTGTTCGGAATCAATGCATGCCTTTTCCATATACTTCGTCACAGTGCAAAGACTCGTTTGATTCTGTTTCATTTTTTTTTTGCAGAGATTTCGATATTCTCACAGAAGATCATGTATCTGAACTTCCACATCCCCTGTCCAATCTAGGTATTCCACATCTAAACGTGGTTGCTTCTGTTGGGCAGCTTTGGCTTGAGGAGCCCGAGCTGTTGAAGGCTGACCCCGGCGCGGAGTACGCCGCCACCATCAACATCAACATGAGTGAAATCACAGAACCCATCCTTTGCGCACCTAACGACCCCGACGACGCCCGCCTGCTGTCTGAAGTAGGGGACCTTTCTCTACATGTGGGGAATGTGTGGGTAAAATTCTTCTCGGCTCTAGGTCAGGTGCAATCCGATGTGTTTCCAGATCAAGTTGTTGGTTTGATTACAGCAGGCTGTGGAGAAGTTACTCGCCATAGTGCACACATGCAATTGTGCTGTTTTGTCAGAAGTTTGAGGCGCAACTCCAGGTGTTTAGATTGTCAGGGTCTGCCATGAAAGAGAGCCGAGTATGTGATGTTTGGCTTAATCTTGCAGGTAACTGGGGACAAGATCGACGAAGTTTTCATCGGCTCCTGCATGACCAACATCGGGCACTTTCGTGCCGCAGGCAAGCTCTTGGAAAAGAATGCGGACGGCCAGCTCCCAACTCGCCTGTGGGTGGCTCCTCCAACCAAGATGGACGCTGCTCAGGTGTGGTTCATGGTGTAGTAGATTTTAGTCCTTGACGCTGTTGTTGTCGGGGATCGGAATCCCGTTTCGGATACAATTTGTTTGATTCAAAGTCCTACATTGGGAGCATCAAATCAATTGGCTTTATTTGAAATCCTACTTTCATGTGTTTCATGGTCAAGATGTTTTCAGCTGCAAGCGAACTTTTTTGCAAGTAGGTGGAATTAGAACTATAGATTCTGTACAACTTATTGATGACTGTCCCTTTATGTTGATACTGTGGGATGAACCCCTGTTGCATACACATACAAGGCGTTTTGTCCCAATGTGTATGGTTCACAAGATTATTATTTCAATTTAAATGTATCATATTTGCACACGTGTTGTAGCATATTGATGGCGCGAGAAAATGAATTCATGCAATTTATCGAGGCCACCCTCCCGCGGTTGGGTGTATCGTTTTGATTATTACGGTGCTGCATGCGTTGGAGTTTTGGAGGTAGTGTTCACACAGTTGTCAGTAAGGCATGAAATTGCAAATCAGCACCCTGTTAAATGTTAATGAAAATCCACGATTACAGTGCTTGAGCTTCAAAGTCGCACAGCGTTTTGTAGTGCTTTTTGCCAGATACTGGGTTTCATTCAGTTTTTTGCTGGGACTCTTTGTGGCTAAGTTACCATTTGATATTGTATACAATGGCCATGGACGGTGGTTGAATCACTTCCCCCCCCCTGGTCGACATCACTAAGAGCATACACTCATCCTGGGTATTGGAGTGATCTCCTTGCCACAAAAACAAGTTATCAAGATGGTCACTTGGGCGAGCATTGTCTGTGCGGGGACTTTTGGGGTTAGATCAAGCGGGACTCATCCTGCAGAACTTATGCTTTACGTTTCCAGTTTACGTTTTTTTGGGCAGGGATCCATTATGAGATGGTGAATATGTGTATGTGTATATTTACAATGTTTACGTTCATATGATGGATAACGATGATAACGATGATAACGAAAT
>NHOP01001220.1:0-11436 GCA_018697155.1 Pyramimonas parkeae | reverse complement strand
GGGTTACACTGAAGTGTAAGCAACCATCCAGATGCCGACATGCAGGTCAATGTGGACAATTGAAATCAATGCGAGAAGGTCTCCGTCATACAAGAAAAAGCACTCTCGTGCCTGGTCGACTGCCATTTGCAGCAACCGCTGCCGCGACAACTGGCCAAGCAGGTGGCTTACGTGCTCGCGCATGCCTGCCAGGTGCTTCTGCTGCCGTTTCTGCGTGCACCACAGCCCCCGCTTCCATTCTCAGTGTCTGCAAGTCCTGCTTTGTCCTACTTTGAGCTGCGCAACTACAAAATCAGAAAGCAAATTTGGAAAGCAAACTTGGAACCAGCGGGCACGCGAGTATGCATAGAGTGAGAGTCAGCGGAAGGCATCTGCAAACCGCCGACACCAGGCTGTTTGGTGCAATTGCCATTTCATCCAGGTACACACACGCGCACACGCTCTTCTTTCTGCGGGGAAGAGGGAGTCTGCACTGACCAGTTTGAGCTCAAAGTCGCCTTGCAGGACGGGGGTCTCTTGCAACTGAGCCAGCCTGGCACACAGTGCTGGCAGCTCTAGGCCGACCAGCTCGCCCGCGCGCTGCCGCAGCATGGGGCTACGATGGGAGGCGTCTGCTGCACACATACCAAAGAAATAGTTATGGGCGCTGGCAGGGATGTTGGCAGTTGTTAGGTGGTTACCTCCCCAAAAGGGACACCACATTGTAGAGGAGAACACCTTCACACTGGAGTTCTGCTTGCTGGACTTTGGTTCAAATTAAATGTGATCGGACATCCGACTTGGCTGACATTAAATTGCCATGCAAATTCAACGTTCTTGTTCGCACTAAGATTTAATTCAGGAGGCAATGTTGCTGTAGGCTCGCAGAAGTCGCTCAACCAACTGAGGTTCCATGTGGGATGTAAACCATATTCAGTCTCACATGGGATCCATAGAAATATGAACATATTGACAACAGCAAAAACACACTTCATTATGCTACTGATCCTACTTACAATAAACGATACCAAGGCAAGTGGATAGTTGCTGATACATGCTCAAACCCAAACTAAACTTCATGCTGGTGGGACAAGAGGGTATATTTCAAACAATGTTGTTGAGAGCAAGTCTACACCCCATCGCGATTCAGGCAATAAAGCAAGCTGCCTGCAGTGAAGATTTCATACGTCGCACGACGGCTATACTCAAGCAGATACTCGGTTAAACTTTGCGCGCACGTTTTCTGGAGATGCACTTATTGCCTTAATTGCATGCGGTTGATTGAAAAACGCACCTGAAGAGTTGGTGGTGCTTGTGCGTTCCATTGTGCGAATCACAGCGAGTCTGGCTTTCTGGTTCTCCACCTGAGCTTGGGCCAGTATATACTGCAGCTCTCCCACCTTCCATGAAAATATGAAAATGCATCAAACTGTTAGGCTTGAGGCGCTTGTTAATCGCAAATTTGTGTGGGAAGGCTCAAGGCACGATCCTACATAGAGAAACCTCTCTCGGGGCTCCAAACACATGCACATGTTCCCTCTTACCCCAACACGATGCTTATGAGAATAGGAATCATAAAGCAATGAATAAATCCAAACATTAGCTTTGCGCATCCAGAACTCATCTGTGAATGTCCACATGCGTCATTGGGGCGATATAGGGCCACTAGCCGTCAATCATCTAGCTCAACTGTTCTCAATGTATTTCTTTTGATGGGTCGACGAAACCACAACCATTTAATCATGAGGTGAAAACCTGCAAGGTTTCGTCGAGTTCATGCGGTATAACGATTGTGCACACCTCATTGGCTTGTTTTAAGCGATTCATCTCTGCGACTCTCGTCTGGTATTGATCATCAGGGACGCTCTTCTCCTCAATCGAATCACTGCCCATGGATTTATGTACTCGGGGTTGTGGAGGGGTCCGACCAATGTCGTCCGGTGAAATGGCAGGGGAGTGTGTGGTCAACAAAGATGGGCCTGGCGCACTACTAGAAGGTCTTTGGCAGGTGCTCAGAAAAAGTTCTTGCATGGCCTTAGTAAAGTTCCTGCAATTGACGAGACAGCTATTGCTTTCTGAGAGACGAGCGCTGCATGCGTGCAGCAAACTGAAGCCCTCTCGACTCGGAGGACACGCTGGGAGTGCAAAACGCACGCGTAGACATCATCCCTGGTCGTTGCGCACTTTTTTGCACAGCAGCTGCTTGTTTGAAATAAATTCGTTACTCCACATGCGCGAAACATTGCCCTTGACCTTGGTAATGCCAAGGGAAACATTTTACGCGGAAGATAAAGATGCATGCTCCAAGTTGGAACACTGATTGTGTCAATTCTCAGCTATGACATGAGCATGCGTCAGTCCCCAAATACCCAGTTTTTATTGCTCCTTCTTGCATCTCTAGCGCAAGGGAACTTAAAGGCTTGTAAACGTAGTCATATCACAATCGGGAAAACTTGCATAGAACGTGGAGTACGCACTTGTCCGCAGTCTGGTACGGGGTCAAGTTGCTTAGAGCAAAAAGACTAGCCCCACTTGAGGAAGGGCTCGAAACGAGTGGTTCTACCGCATTGTTAGAGGCCGATGCAACACCTGCACCAACAAACTTTACAATATTGTTGAGATGTGCGACTTCCAGTTCCAATTTTCTGCTGTAGGACATTCGGCCAGCTTGACAAGAAAACGATCCCATTGTTGTTTGCTTCTGGACACCAGAAGAAACCTGGTGAGAACCATGAAAATCAACGTGATACCATGTGATCGATGCCAGTGATGATAATTGAATGCATCTTTTCATTTGTACGGAAGTACCGGGGTTTTGACTTGACGTTGAGCTTGCAAAAGGATTCTCACCGTCCAATGCGCAATCAAGCTCCACTGACCGTCGCCGCACGTCAGCCTGGACTGCTGCCAACTTTTCAGCAGAGCTGTCTTCAAAATCTCCCAAAACGCTACGAGAATGGCCAAGCACACGGTCCACTTCTGCCCGAACCACGCGCTGCGTACACACAATACTGAAATCATCCAGCAGGTGGCTCACACAGATGGCTACACTCGCGCAGTTGGATGTCCAATTCGTATTCATGAACATCCTAATGAAGTTTTGCGGCATGCGCACATTTTGAATCAAGTTTATGCTATCATTAATTGACAATGTATATTCAAACCCAAAAAATACGCAACAAACGGCAGTCAACAAATTGTGATGTGGGACAAGTGGTAGATTGTAGCCCATCAACCATGAGGGTCTAAGGTGGGAGTTGTCGTGTCGTTCAAACGCATGACATTTCGCACAACACAATTCCATATTTCCATGCAAAACACAATCACAACGTCACATCCTGTAGAATCCACCTAAGAAACTATCAGTTGCATCCTTTCGATGTAAAAGAGAAATCTATCAACTAACCTTTGGCAAATGACCGTGTACCAATAACGCCGATTGACGTTACAAGTCCATACAATCTGACAAATGATGAAGCAAATTTTCTGAATGGTCAAGCACAATTGATCAACAATGATACTTGCATCAGCTTGGCAGAACCAAAACAGAGTACGAAGAAGCTATAATCAAGACTCTTCTTGACATTCATTTCCATTTACGTACGCCAAACTTTCAAGGAAGAAAATTTAACTAGCTCAAGATCTCTGGGTGAAGCCTCCGAGTAAAATCGACATTAACAGAAGCTTTCTGCATTCCCCAAAACATAGGCAACTCATTGCTTATAAGCACAGCGCACTTGAGCCTCACGAAGCCTTTCAACGCGTGATTGCGCACGTGCCGCACTCTCCTTGGTTTCTCTGATGTAACGATGCATCACATCAGAGGATGCGCCCTCCGGTGGCAAGCGTAACATGGCGCTGGTGCACCAGTATCGCAAGGCCTCCGAGGAGGTGCGTTCTCCTCGAACCGGTAGTCCTGTCCTCATCCCTCCGCTGCCTCTAAAATTTATAATCGCACGTGTATCGGGGGGGGCAAACCCGATAGTCTGATGGTTCAACGACAAATGACTAATAATCAGTGCCACTTCGCCCGCATGCATGTCCATGGAGTCGGAAACATTTTCAGATGCAATCCTGACGCAAGACTTTCTGTAGCTTCTGGCCCTGAAGACGTATCTTCCTTGTAAGGTTGCAAATTGTCGCGAAGATGCAGGAGGTGAGAATAGTCAGATTCATCGTATAACGATTTACCGTTAATTGGAGGAAAGGCGGCAAATGCCTTGTTGTCGTTGAAATCTGGTCGTCGGTTCGATGCATCCCCAACTGTTTGACACTTGGGGCAGGTGCAACAACTCTCCGGTTGCTCATTCTCGAGTTTTTGGATCATGCATGATGGACACCAACGCCACGGCTGAGTGGCAACTGCATAAACCGCGATCGTCTTGGATTATCAGAGGTGATGATACATGTATCGTTTCTCACCTATCCATCCATCCACTGCAGGCCCTCACTGCAGAACGCTGTTTATCCATCAACCCCAGGCAGGCCCTATGCCTTGGTTCTGATACCAGGGCAACACAACGATGGTCATTTTCGAATTTTCAAATTACTACACCTCGCAGAATTCGAACTCATGATTTTCGAGAGTGTGCCTACCCACTGCGCCAAAATCGATCGCCTCACATAGGGGCAGCGCCCGTGGCTGGGAGGGGAAGGGTATCCCCCCAACCCCCCTGAACCAACCCCCCATGTGCGGGGGGGTCACAATTTACACTATATGTGGTGTATTTGCACCACTCTCCACACCCTTCCAGGGGTGGACTGTAGCCATGGTTCTGGTACCAATGTAACAGGCATGCGGTATATGTTCCAATTACTGCTCCACGGATGAAACAACTCGTGACATCTCCGGCCGAAGGCAGCGGGGCATATCTCAGCACCAATTGGGATCGTACACTACGTAAGATGAAGTGCTTGAGAGATATTAACTCTCGCACCTCCTCTGTAGTACATTGTGGTACGGGCTTCCCCTATAGATCGTGTCCACCCGACGACGTATATATTGTGCCCAAGTCGGTTGCGCGATCTACGCGGGTTTCCATCGTTTCAAACACCCGTACGCACTTCGACGATTGTATACTCTCACCTGCGCGAGCAGGCGCAACGGTGCGTCCAGCGTAGTTCGGGACGGTCATCGCAGGTTTCCACGAAACTGGACGAAGGGCAGGATCAGTGGTTTCCGCTTCCTGCAATACGCCACGAATGACGGTGCAAATAATGTCCACCACGGCATCATCGGCCACATCGGAGCACGATGCGATAAGAGAGCAGTGCGTACGTGCTGCAGCTGAACTCGCAGCGTTGCACAGTCTGGAGCAGCACGAGGCGGTCCGTCTCAAGTTTGAGCTTTTATTTCCTTCCCGAGTGTGCAACAGGATGGATCATATGCTTCAATGAATATGATGCACTTTTTTTGCGTGAGTGGAGATTATCCTATTACGTGTGTGCAGTCATCACGTACAAGGATAATCGTCGCACCCTTGGTGGAAACACTTGCACAGTTCATGTTGGTTTGTTCTACAACTTGCAGGTCGACTACCAAATTTGCTTCACAGAAACGTTGCTGAAAGCGGCTGCATTCGTTTTGCGCTAATCGATTAATAATGTTTTCTTGGTTCGTCCGATTTTTTACCATTTAGTTTGGGTGACTGTCCGTAAATGCGCTGCACATGTTATATGCGTTCTGTGGTGCTGGGAGTCTTCGGGCTGTATGCGCCAACATCGTCAAGCTGAAAATTCCCAGTCATTTATTTTTTCATTTTCGGGACAACGATCAAAGTGCTTGACTTCGAGTACTCAAGATCGATTGACGCAATACAATGTTGTCAGTTGTATCTTCCGATGGTAAGCCTGCAACAAGGTTGCGAGTATATTGCTTGCGAGAGCATGTCCTGCTTCTCGACATTGGAGAAATGGGAAGTTATCCTGCATGTGTTAGACAGCAACCTACATAGATTGCTCATGATTTTGCTGCTTACTTTTCCAAGATACTACATGTCACGCAGGCGGAATTGGCCAGGGCTACGCACTCCCTTTCGGCGGCAGAAGCGGCTCGCGAGGCAAAGCGTGCAAACATACATGATTGTAACCTGCGCAGTTCTTTGCTCCGGGAGTACGAGAAGCATGGCGTATCGCTCACCAATATGATATCACAGTATGTGCAAAAGACATATCTTGTACCTGTGGCAGATGCTGTCCCCAACCGAAAATGTACAGTTGATTTTTCCAACTCGAAACCAACTCAACTGACCAACTCACTTGAGTACATCTGATTCTGCGGTTTGCATCGAAGATTTTGAAAATCGTCGTCGTTGTTTTGTGGGTAGCATTTGTCCCACTGCAAAGCCGATATGCAGATATCATTTAAGGAATCGGAGGTGGTCGCGCCAAACTTGTGAAAAGCTCCTTTATGTAACCTGATTTCCTGTCAACCAATCTCAAATTATCTCCTATGGAATAACGTGGTTCGAGTGCAGGACTTTACATGTTCGAATTGATATCAAGGGCTTGCTATGGCTGAAAGCTTCTCAAGTATGATCATTTGACTTTACTCTAACGATGCACGGCATTGTGCGATTTCAGAAGTGCTGTGAATGTTCTTGTTCAAAGACTTTGGTATGCTTATATTTTTCGCCGATCAACACACTGAGAACGCAAAGAGCTCATGGAATGAATTTGATATATGGATGAGTACCAATCACGTCTAGCGCCATCATATGTACTTTATGGGTCCTCACGGCACTTGAGTTAATGCCCAACATCAACACATTATTCGATTTATCATCCAGCCATTCTGTACTTATCGTGTCAATCGTGCTTAGTTCGACGACAAAATAGATCAACGCACATTTAGCTTAGGTTTGCCATCTTATCCATCGATTGATTGCCACTTATTTGTGTCAAGATAGACTGTTGTGTAAACTAACAGGCATCAGCTGGAGCTAGAAGGCAAGGGACACCAGTTTTACGCACGTGAACGAGCACAGATACAAATGGAACGATCAATCACAGCGACGAAACTCATGTGTTCTGAAATTCAGCAAGTCTTACAAGCAAATGCAGATCTTCTTTTGGCTGACCTCGATAATCAGTCCAGTCCTCTGTCTGCGGATGAGGTGAGTGTTCTTCGGTATCAAGTCTCGGTTCCCCTTGGCTCGGTTCAAATGATTCACGGTTGTGAAGATTGATTGCATTCCTCTAGATTCGCTGTCGTTCGCCGGTATGTTGTTAAAGCTTCACGAAAGTAGCGGCAAGCCAAAGGTCCATTTTGTGTGTATACGGTGCACAGCAGACACTCCTATTGTGTCCCACCCATCTCGAGATACACTCACCTGACCAATATTGATCTTTGCTTTAAAGTTGGACACAAATGATTGGAGTGACCAGTTCCCCGGCATGAGAGTTGAGATGGTACTGCCCTCTCAAATGCGCTCGATGTTTGTATGTATGCAGTAGGCCTCAAGCCTGAGTTACACCATAAGACATCAACCACGGGCCCGAACCAAAGGCGTACAATTAAGAGCATGCAGTGCACAGATCTGCATTTCCCATTGCCCTTGTGCGCTCAGTTCCACCAAAGGCGCAAGTCACTCGCATACTTTGCTGACCACGTTATCTTCACGCGGTGCATAGATCACACCCCGATGCTCTCAACCTCGATGCTCTTTCCCCATGGCACCGGCACGACAAGAGTGTTTTCAAGCTATCCTTTCCGAATGCCCAACTGCACATGCTGAGACGGACGGATTCCTGGCTCCGCTCTTGGTGCTTCCATGAGATTTTTTTCGCGGAATGCTGCAGTGCGTGACCACAACAAGCCAGTGGTTTGGCCCTGCTGTCATAATTGCTGCGCAGGTGTGTAGACGATTCGAGAGTCGCTTGCAGGATGGTACGACGTGCTCCCTTGTGGGATTACGAGAGTCCCCAGCTGGCACCCTTGCCGCCCTGTGCTGCCTCACAGATCAACATGCGCACCAAGTGCGAAACACTGTAAGGGAGCCGCATGCTGATGAGAGTCCCGGCGCCTCCAACCAACATGGCTCGGTGAGGAGAAAGGTGGCCGATAAACAACAACTCTTGTATGTTGCCATCGGTGTCAACAGTAGAATGCCGCAGCGTGTCTGTTGAGTCGGCAGCTGCGACTTGCATGCAAACATGTGAATTCCATGTGAGTTTCCAACTGAAAGCAGCCATGCACAGAGTGGGTTGTGATGAAGTATACATAGTGGAGGATGGGACTTGTGATGTCCCTGGTGGACGTTGAGCTGTTGTGCTAGCAATGCCATGCCATGAATTTGTCCGCTTGTAACAAAGGGATGTGCATCCGTTTACATCTAACACATGGGCTGGCATGAAATATTCCGTACACACGAAATGCCTATTGGTGCAATTGCTTTTGCTATGCTCTATTGATCGAGCCCTGCATGCGCGACGACTCTTGCAATGTTTGCAAAATAAGCTTCATGTGAGAAGGACGCACTGCAGCGGGGCAAAGCGCTGCAGTCTACAAATGCAGTGTTGCACAGTGAGCAGTGTTCCTTTTATTTTAATGCACTTGTTAGAATTGTTGGGATCTGGATTCTATTACTTGCACTCTGATGGAATGACTTTGGAAGTTCTTGTATACAGTGTATCGTTTGCTCATGGACTCGGTTGCACAAGGTGAAAACTAAATCTAGGATTTCCACTTTAGTAGTCAAGTGGAGGAAGCGGAATCCTCCCATCTTGTGCAGAATAATCGCGCCTTGAGCTGTGCATGATCCCATCCTCAAATCTCACCGCCTCAACTTCAGCATGCTCTTGGCACATGTAGTTCTGCTCATTGAACACCTAGACCATGAGCGTGCAAGGGCCGTTCAGCTCTTCAAACCTCAAAGACATTGTGCAAATGTTCTAAACGTTGAGTTGACCAGGATGTTGTGGGAGGCTTGTTGTGGCTTCAGAACCAAGTCCATGAGACGGAGGCTGATCAGGTTCAAAGTTTGCTGCGAGTTCTTCAAAAACAACATGCAAATCAGTTTCTGCATACTGAGCGCTTGCGCCACGAAGCCAAAAAATTATCGAAAGAAGTGCAAGACGCGTTGAGCGCAGTAGAGCGCCATGACAGCATGGAGGCTGCCTCGCACTTGGTACAAGTGTCAGAATCCATGCACTCTTCGTCTCCCATCGCATGTTCTTCAACAGGCAACCATGTTTGCGAGTGTTTTACGAAACTTAAGCTGGTTTCATGAGCTATACTGTAGGGTATCTCACGCAAGACACTTCGGATAGTATAGCTACAGAGTGTTTTCTTTGGAACGGTTGGGATATTCTTTGAGGGAGGTGGTTGCCTCAGCCTGTAAATTATTGTTGACCATGCTGCCATTCAGGTGCACTTTGCAATTAAAATTTGCCTTTTCATTCATCAAGTCAGCAGCACCAGTGAGTCTTGCCAACTCAACAGTTTGGACGGGCTGCAACTGAGGCTGCATCGAGCGCGTTCCGGGATCAGGCGGGGCAGCAGGCGGTGGTGGACACCTTGGAACGAGAAAGAGCACGCCTGGAGCGTACTTGTGAGGTAAGGGCAGAGTGCTCGAGTTCAAGTCGGTCATGTTGATAAGGTAATTTTTCGTAAGAGGGAATTTTTCAATTCCTAATAACACGTCATTTCGATTGCAACAGAAACAATACTAATGGGTAAATTTCTAGATGAATTCTTATGTACTTTTGGACTGATGTATTGGTGAATAGAAAGCACGCAGATCATTTTCCAGTGGCACGCGCATTTTGGCTCTTTTTGTGTATTGCGTGCCGCACAGCCCGTCACATGCCAAAAATGCTATCGCAAACACATTTCTTGTGGCACTTTAGGGAGCTTCATGCACGGTTTCTGATGCAACTTGTGCAAGCCGTTCACAGACAGGACTTCAGGAATCAGCCGTGCATGCCACCTGCTGAGCCAGCTCAGTGCAGTTTGTAGCTTTGTTTGGCGATAGGTGCCATGCACGAATGCATCAATACTTTGTTGTGATCATGGGTCCGCAATTTTTTGCGTCATGCGACTGTTAATGCGAGAGACCAAAGAGCATCTTGATAAGCATTCATTACAGTCTTACCTTTGCAACTACACTTTCTGTCTCGTCGAAAGCTTCCGTACCGACCCTTCTTAAGCAGGTCCTTCAAGCTGCAAACCATGATGAGCCACAATGTTTTAACACGTGGTGTCTGCGTTTTTGGATGAAGCCACGCAATGCTGCTGGGCAAAGTTGAAACTGGTTAGTCACTAGCATACTAGCCGTAATCTTGGCAAACAACCATAGTCAAGTACAGGCTTGTTGGTCCCGCCAACCTTGGTTGCTTGCTATTGGATGACGGTCAAGGTATAGACCCCCCTATGTTGACAAGAAACTGACGTATCCGAGCGCGTTGTTGTGTCCATGTAGCTGCGAGCGAGTCACATTCCTTTTATTGTGATTACATCGAACAGTCTTACTGGAGCATTGAATAGACTTCAGCACAAAGCATTGGTATGGACAGCGATAGGTCAGATACGGGTGACATAACAGCTCGAGCAGTGAATTAGCAAACCAAAGCCTTGCTGTGTGTTTCAGGAGCGGACTAGGCAAGAGGCGATGCTTCTGGACAAGTACTCGCAGATTGAACAATTTGAAAAGCAGCGCGACGCCTTGGATGCGCTCAGAGTGGCACTCATTCGCACCAACTTGCTCTCGGTGAGTCACCTGGCCTAGCATGTTCTCCTGGTGGGAAGGAGTGGGGAGCTATGTTCTCGACAAGCATCCGTTGCGCAAGTTATGCTGTGATGGCATGATTTTTTTGCTGCAATGCAGGATTTAGGTTTGCGACTTCGTTTTGTTTTTGTGTGGTTATTGGGTGACGTTTCACAGAATCAGAGCGAGTGGTGCTGGTGAACTCATGTATGTGTGCTCACCAGCACCATGGCGCTATTCCCATTCAAATTACTCAAGGCGTTTGGATTTGACATGACTCGTGCAATTGTCAAGCAGTTTGGTTTGTGGCTGAGGTCATCATGCCGAGCAATGTAGGAACCGACTTTGTCATGTATGTCTCTGACATACAGGACATGTCCATACTATCTCCGAACGCTTTATGTGACAGTATGGACATGCTTGACGCGAATGATTGAAAGTGAAGCAACGCAGGTACAAGCACGCATGCGCAAGATGCAGCAGTGCCAAGAACTAGTCAACAGCCACATTATACCATTGAACGATGCCATTCGATCAGAAACTGAAAAGGCTGCTGGTTGTATGGTATGTGTGCCCATGCAGTGCAAAATCAACACTTTATTTGAGGATGAGTAGAGCTTGCATAGATTTGCAGATTTCTTTGCTCTATGACTCACTTAGGGTAGCCAAATGCCTCTTCTGTATAGTGGCGCGCATGAATGGATTAACGAGATTCCTGCTGTCCCTATCTACTATCTAGCGAAACACAGCT
>NHOP01001219.1:0-11438 GCA_018697155.1 Pyramimonas parkeae | reverse complement strand
CCGAATTCATGTCACTACGATTGAGGATACTCCCAAAGAAGTGCTCATGCATCTGCTGCTTGCGTCATGCCTGGAATTGAGTCGTAGAGTGCACGCTGGGTGGGCCGTGCCAGGGTTTCGTTAAGTCTCCGCACAAAGCTGTATTCGTCATGTATTTTCAAAAGCAGACCCTTTTCAATTAAAGGATCTGCGCTCCGAGCATACTTTACCTGGTACAGGCATTAAAGGGCCATCCCCTTGTATGGATCTTCGCTGTGGGCGAAGTACTAACCAAGTCCATCTTGAATCCCTGCAACTTGAATGAAAAACTTCATATTTGGAGTACAAAAAAACGAATACGAAGAAAGAACAACCAGATATATCAAAACGACATGAGAAACAAACATCAATATCGGGCCCACACTCCTGCTCCACAACACTCAGGTCTCTTGTAGCGGGAACCTGCTTACTTTTCAGTGGCCTTCCGGGCAAGGGCAACTATCATTCTATAGTACACACTCATGCAGCGGGATGCTTACCTTGTTCCGAGCCCTTTCAAAACCCTTCCTGGTACGTGATTGATGTTTCTCATAAGTGTGTGCAAATGAGGCTTGATTGAAAAGATGTATTTTTGAATGTGTGCAGGTACTGGGCATTCTTTATCCCCATGCTACCTAAGGATGTTGATGTTGCTCTGCTAGTGCGACAAGCTGCGCTGCGGAGTCTCAATAGGCAGCAGGTTCGCCGCCCACACAGCATTTTTCATCGAAATTATTGTCCCAACATTCATCTTGTATGACCCAACATTGCAAGTTGAAAAAAGACTAGCAGAGTGCTCATGGCAAATGCGTAAGGCTGATATGCGGTGATTAATGTATCTTGCAATGATTTGTTTTTTTTGCATGAGTCTTGGGTTTGTTTATAAGAACCTGCACCTTAATTGGTACAGCTCCAGTCCAAACCGAGCTTGAAACCACTCGGTTTGAATCTCTGTGGGCGTATCTGCCTCATCTGTTCAATTGCAATCCCTCGAGGTTTGTGAGGACATTCCGCACTGAATTTTGGATGAGAATCTACTGCCAAGTATACACAATAGCAGCAAACCTGTTGGTTCTTGTAGAAGTGAGGTGTAGGAGTGATACTGATGCTTACGACACTCACAAGGCCAGAATGAATGGTGGACGTTTATGGTACCAACATACAGATCTACACCTATTTTCTGTCAAGGGCATCTCAAAATGTCTACTCGCCCCACATGAGCTCTCTTGCATGTGGCATGAGCAATTTGTCTGTTTTCATCATTTATCACAACATCCTCAGCTCAAAGTCTGCAAGCTAATCTTTCCTGGTGTGCGCTGAACAGGCTGCAAGCTCCACTGCCAAGATTGTGTCAACTGTACTATGTAGCTTGGTTTATTTTCGTGGCCCAGGAAACTCCAACTCCACAGATCAGGCTGCGATTCTCCTGCTATATGCGGTGACTGATTGCCGGCCTGCCTGCTTTGTATCATTGTTTGGCAATGCGTGTGTGGAGCCAGATTCCACAGAGTTGGAGAGTTGCGCGTGCATACAGCGAAGACTGTTATTGCTCTGGCTGATATCCCACTGGAAGCGTCACTTGCGGATCATGGTACGCCGATCATGTTGGATGGTCTTCTTGGTAGGGCGTCGTCTTGTTTCGTAGTTTCTCGAGACTCCTGACATGGATGGGTGCAATTACCACAGCCAATCATAATCAAAAAAGAAAAATGATAAAACTTACCAACTAGGCCATCCGACATGGTTATCAACATACCCCATCTGGCTGGTGATTCATCTTTGAGAAATTGTACCAGTTTTCTTTACAATCACCATGAAACCTTGTTGTGGTTGTACATGGTTTTGTGTTGTGCTTTACCCTTGATAAGAGTGGTAGGCTTTGAGTCTATTGTCCCTGTTTTTCGAACCATTTCGAGACATCAAAGCATATGCAGATTGTCAAAAAGTTCATAGAAGCTATGAGATAGCAGCGCTACGGCGTTGGGTGTTTCGTTTGTAATGCATGTGTGTTGGTGTGTGCATTTCATGGAGAACCTTGCGAGGTTGCAATTAAGGTTGAGCCTTGTCAGTTGATATGTTTTGGTGGTGCATACCTGATTGAGAACAGGCTGCAGCAAACAGATATCCAGGCCACACAACACTCTCCTATCACAAAGTTTCTCAACGCTTTGCTGTCTAGACTTTGCGTACATGTACAAGCTGTATACACAATTTTGCTCAGTGATCTTTACATTTTGAAGGAACACTTGGCTGTAACCATCATCAATGATGCCGCACAAAATGATGGCGCAGCTGCACTCAACTGATCTTTGGCAATCTTGACTTTTTACAAAGGTTCAGCATGCGTAATTGTTGCATATTTGAGCACGAGACCCACTTGCCAAGGAGATGACGCAGGAAGACCCGCCATGGGACACATTGAGCTCCCCAATATCATGAAGGGACGTTGTTGTGCCCGAAGACACGTAGATACGTAGATATTTCGATACCTAGATACGCACAGACTGTGTAAATTTTCATAAAGTGCACCTCCTACCTTATCTTTGAGGTTTGGCATAGTTGTGCGATTTGTGCTGTGCAGTCAATATCGGACACAGCATTGCATAATCAGCAGCACTTCTGCAAGATATCTACTCTTGCCAATCGAACCAGGGAGCTGGGGCCATGTGGCAACGTCTCATTGGATACGCATCTAGCGCAGGCGGCGGAGCAGCTGGCAGCCGCGTGGACCCTCCAGGCACGCCCATGGCATAGACCTACAATTGATATGTTTAGTTTCATATTTCATCTTCATTTTTCACACAGTTAGCAAGGAGCAACTGCCAGACTGATGGCAAAGAGCCTTTCTGGGGTAAACTTGTGCTTTGCAGTGTTCTGCTTGTTGCTCATGTCGAGTAGCTCAGTTGGTAAGCCGTCAGTTCATGTTTCTGGGCATCCTGCGTTTGTGCCCCGAGATGGGTAGAAATTACCGCGCCGAATACAAAATTCATCAAACGCCGCACCCTACTCTTTTGTTTTTCTTGTGACTGGCGGATCAGCTTCAAATAGCAAGTGATTGTACCAATGGCCTGAACGTAATTCCGAGATATCGGTTGGTTTCAACAACAACGCGTTCTTGTGTGATTTGTGGCGTGAAAGTGATTTCGGTTTGTGCTGCACCTGCAGGTTGAAGACAATGAATGGCACCTCAACAGGAACTCGAGTGCTGTGGACAAATTTGCTGTAGGTGATGGTAGGGTGGAAAAGCGCAAGATCGATCTGTCCACTGCAGTGTTTCCAACTTCTAAACACCGTCGCCTTGAGGATTGGAGTCCAGATGGAAACCCCAGGGGCTTGAGCCTCTCAACAGGTGTGCTCGTGTGTGTCTGTTAAGGAATGTGGGGAAAACTATGAACACCATATTCCCGTTGTACACTTGCCGCAAATATAGGGGGTGTCTGATGCGTTGAGCATTCGCTTCACATAAACACAAAGTATGTTGACATGCCTCCAAGTTGATTTGACAGCGAAGGGGCAGAAGGAATCCAGGAACCTAGGAACCGTCCTGGATCTCTCTTCATGGACGCTATGTATGAATCAATATGACAGCAGTTTGCATTTTAATCTGTTCTGTTTTGTTGGTCGTAGTGATCGAAGCCTTTGAGCATAGATGCAAGATGGGGTTGCTGATATGCAGATGTGCAATCTTTGGACAGAAGCCGCGACAAATATGCTTACAATCAATCCCATTCGGAATGGCTGGAGGGCAGCACAAAGCCTGACCTCGACCCTTGCATTGCAATACTATGCGCCACTCCAAGCCTGGTGAGTGGCACTCACAATTTGCCGGTTCCAACGATTTCAAACCTCTCTGAGCGCAGCTGAAAGCTTTTTATCTTGGAATTCAAACCAGGGAGGACAATTGGCTTGCATCCCCGCCAGTATCACTTTTTGGACGTTCCATTGCATAAATGCTTTGTACGGCAATTGACAATTTTGATTGTGCGTATCAAAGCTGACCTGCTTGCCGCAACCAAATTATGCAACAGATGCAGCATGTATTTGAAACCTTGCGAGCTGCTCCGTCGGATGCTGAGGACTCAAAATTGTTCCCAAGCGACTTTGAACCGCGGCTGGTTAAATACATGGCAAGGGACCCAGCATCGCTCAACTCAGCCTTGCAGGTGCTGATAACCTTGTGTATTTGTGAATCTCAACGGAGCACTCAAAGAGATGTTTCTAGGAGCTTGCACACGATTCTTTTTTTCAGGCCTTCAATATTGATGCCTGGTAGCTGCTTGCTCTGGTGTTGTCATGCTTGTCGGCCTAACTGGATGTACAGTTAGGGTTGTAGTTAGGGTTGAAACCCAACACGATATCAACAGGGGTGAGGAGAGACTCAGATATATAAAATCTGGGCTATGTACACGTGTGTTTGAGTCGGTGCATGGATGTTTTTGACTACTTTTGTGAAGTGTCATTCTTTTGCATCGACATGGCTTCTACACGGTGACAAAGAGTTGTGTCACACATT
The DNA here is from genome assembly GCA_018697155.1 of Pyramimonas parkeae. Taxonomy (NCBI): domain Eukaryota; kingdom Viridiplantae; phylum Chlorophyta; class Pyramimonadophyceae; order Pyramimonadales; family Pyramimonadaceae; genus Pyramimonas; species Pyramimonas parkeae. The sequence goes on along the minus strand of NHOP01001219.1, from coordinate 6,907 downwards.
GTGAATCAGTGAAAACAGTAAAAGTTTGTTTTGCGTACCAATGTTCTTTGGTCCAGAGTTATGTTTGTGACCGCCAGGATTATCTACACTCTGTGTACATTTCTGTATCCAATGGATAATCCCAATACTTTGAACAGTTTTTTTCCCAGAAAATCATGGAACGTCAAACATCATGATTCAAAAGGTAGACAAGTCATTCGCTCAGAGTTTTGGTGTTCAGACAATCTGTGGCCGCATCTGCGCCACAGTTATTTGCACATCCGAGGACATTATCTACAACATCCATGTGAAAACACATTTTGTTGGCTAGGCATGAATAATCTGTTGATTGTATGTATTTCTATTAAGATGATATTCATAATATAGATTCCTTGTTGTTTTTGAGGTGCTGTACAGGTGAAGCTTTAGTAGGATGACATTTGTTTATGTCATGTATTGTTCTGAAACAACAATGCCGTGATATTGCTGGATTCTGTCGTATGATCACTTTTTGTGCGCTGCGTTGTAATACATCATTTTGTTAACAATTTTCCAATGTAAATGAAACACAGATACCCTTAAACGAGTGTACTGTTGCTAACATGTACCACGTCAGAACCCAACTGTATGGGTACGCCCAAGCATAATCTATGACTTTGCATGGTGGGAGTTCATGGGGACGCATATACATGCATGTATACCTAAAAGTCGACCTGTTTCAGCTTTTTGTATGGCAACAATCGCAAAAGCCCAACACTCTTGGTACCGCTGCATTCGCTGTAGAATTTGAAATTGCTGTTTTGATGTGTACGAAAGTGAACCCATAATTGTTCCGCGCCCAAAGTTATGCAGCAAAATCCATGGATTGATTGTTGATGTGTTTGTACTTGTACACATTCCAGTGCTGTAGATCTGATGCCCTAGCCGCCCAGGCAATACAAACTACATGGAGAGTGGCACATGCCATCACCGAGTCGAATTGGCAAAACCAATCAAGCTCTACCTTTGCAAGCACACCCCATCCAGACGCAATGATGTGGCTATTTCTAGCTGTGCATCTCTATAAGCAAGGGGGTTGGGCGCCGCCACCTGGTTTCGATGATTTTGTTGGAAACGAAACAAGTGAGAGCTGGAAGCCGGTGCGCAAACATCTGCTTAGCATGCTCAACCAGGGCGACGCGCAGCCTGGGTGCGTCCAAACAACATTTTCACAAAGTTCAAAAAAAAAAGTATCAACGGAGGTAGTAGCCTGATACCAAATTGAGGTGGCCTGCCAGCCAGAAGTCTCCCATTGGGGGGCGGCACCATCAACCATGATGATTTCAAATCCGTCGCTTTTCAGCTTTGTCAACCAGTATGGTACCGTTTTGCATATGAGCTCTCTGGTACAGTTCCAGGTCTCAATATCTATGCTGAACATCATCAGCTATAAAATGTTCACCACCCGATATTTTGGTGACCTATTTTCTGAAGATGACCCGCCAGCAAAGGCGGTTGTAAACAAATTATTGGTGGATCTGGAAACCTACCATGTCAGGACTCTGTCTTCACACCCCTCAAAGTTCAACCCGCTGCCCTACCAATCCGGCCACGCTGCACAGATTCATTCAAAATCAGATATGTTTGGATACAAGGAATACATTCTGCTGTTATGAGTCTTCTACGCCATCATTGAATAGAGCCAACTCAACCACCAACCAACTCGTGTGTCCATATTGTTGCCTTTCAAGCATGACCACCATGCATTCCCAGAACAATAAGGGGTATGCTGCCATGATGTTACGCCTTTTTGAACTTTCCTACGGTCCTGTTCGATGAGTTGTGGAAAGGGGATGTGTTGTGCAGCGGCAAGGGGTCTCCCTGTCGAGCGTTGTATTCAGAGGCAATCAAGTTTGCTCCCGCATCTACAGGAATGGTTTTTTGGGCGCTATCATGCCTACTCAGAGGTAAGGCCAGATCTTTCTCAGGGCTTACTTTAGGTGAACATGTTCAACAGAACATTATCACAATCATGTTCAATAGCTGATTTCACAATCAAACTACCATGCTGGCTGGCGGGTCATCTTCAATTAGAGAGTGATCATACCAACCGCATGAACAACCACCATGACAACTGGTGGCTCCAAAGTTTTGTTTTTCAGCAAGTGTGCCAGTACTGCAATCGTTGGCCTTGTGGTGAATTTCAAAGATGAGACTGCATGAGTATGAAACAAAATGATCCTTTTTGAGTGGAATCCTTGATAGTATCCATAGGAGGAATAGGATCTGATTCAAATGTGCGATTAGCGTTTCGACTGACCGTAGATATCATAAAATAGTATCGAGACAATCAGTTTTGCAATTTTCAATGGATTTTTTGTGCTGGAATCCACCTTCCAGAAGGATATACTGGGCTGCACAACTACAACGTGTTTTTGGTCAAGTGACATTCCTGACGAATTGATGAGTGATGTGCTGCTGCTTGCCCCACGAGCATGCGCAGCTTATCTTGTTCTATGCTCCTTCCTAGGTTGTGGCGGTGCCTCTGATGACGATGGATGTGCCAACGCCAAGCTCCCATATGGGGTATAAAGTCTTGGTTAAATAACATCCCAAAGTAACCGGATGAGACCCAACACAACCTATTGGACAAATCGGATTTAGTATGGTTATAGGCAAGGCGATGCATACTGTTTGCGGTATCTTGCAGCCATATGTGAGTTGCATACAGCCGTAATTGAAAAGCTCACTGCGATATTGTTTGTCTCCTAAATGACCCAAATTGGAAACCTGAAACCTCAGGTTTTGCTCCTTAACCCGGAAAATCATATATTCCGCATATGAATTACAAAATAGATGCTTCACAAAATAGAAATGAGTTGCCAGTGAGGGACACATTGTTTTCAATCGTGAATGCATTGCTTATGTCGTGAGTGCTTCTGTGCGTTCGCAGGATTGTCTGTTGACACTCAAGGATATGCAGAGAAGGACGTTGTTGAACAACTGACAAGTATCATATCAACTGCACCGACCGCCGTAGGCCAATATCTGCTCAAGGGAGTTGGAAATGGAAATAGCGTGGGTGCCGGAAAGGGGTCTTATGGCTTTGAGTTGCTATCGGGTGAGGCGCCAAGCCTGGCAACGCAATCTTATTCCAGTTTTTTTGTTGGGAAAGCGCCTATCTCTGTGTTCTAACAAATATCGCACACGATTTCTGGAATTGGTGGGCAATATCAGTCACAGCTTGATACTGCCAAAAGATTACAGAAACAAGGATGAGAGAGTATTCAAGCTCCAACAGTGGTGGTTGAGTTTGGCCTGAGTCGATAATTCGTTAAGGCCCATGCTGGATGATGGGTCACCTTCTGTCTATAAATGAACTCATCTGATGCCCAGTGAACCAACATGATGTATGGTGTTTCAAAATTTTGGACGTATTTGCATGTGTTGAAAGAGGGCAGTATGCTGCGCAAGAACTCCAGGTCGGTAGGCGCTGTAGCCGCATGTTCACCATTGAAAGTGCCATATCTGAAATTGCTACATTTGCCTGCCAATCAAGTGTGTTTTCCTGACCTTCAAACAACACTACGTGATATGATACGATGATTCTCTTCAGCTGCTTCGGATCCGATGAAGACGTTCTTGTTTCTACTTCCACTAGACAGTATTTGACATTTTCAGTATGCCAAAAGCATGTCTTTGGTCGATTTCAAATGTGCAGTACAATTTTATATGACACTGAACAGGAAACGCCTGTGTATTTATGTGTGGTATGGAAATTCCCTGTGAGCAGGCGTGGCTGTGGTCTTTGCAGTTTCAAACATGAATGCCTTTTGGTCTCATCTCACACATTTCTTGCAAGATGCGACTTTGATTTAGGTGCACGAGCATACGTATTTCACTACAAAAGTGTGTTTATGTGGCCTAGGCAGCAAAAGCCCTGTAACACAATTCCAATAACGGATACACAATGTTGCACAAAAAACCATATCAACATTACACCATCTGCGCATGTGTCGCTAGTACATATGAAGAGTTCATACAATGTGCGCTAAACAATGCACACCAGAAAACTTGCTTCCAAAAGTACCCAATTTCTGTGCACTTGTTCTTGAATGCTCAAACACTCTGCAACAAACAAAGTCATATTTGGATTCATGTAGCATCAACGCCAAAGTTTGTGTGTTGCTTAAAGACAGCTTTCCTTACAACAAGTGATGTGAGAACACTGCCAGTACCAACAAATTAAAGCTTGTTGCCTGTTTGGCATTGTGCATTCCTCCCCTCCCTATTCTCCATTTGTTCAGCTATCACGTCTGCAACCTCGCTGTGCACTTTGAGCTCCCTCCGCACCATGGTGGAGGCCGTCCTTACCTCATCCGCTAATGAAAATTCTGAAGGATGCAGCGGAGGCCCGCTCAACCAAAATATTTTTCCTGATTCAAGAAATAGTTTCATTCTGGGTGATATCTCACCACATTTGCCGACCTCACATCATCTAACCCTCCTGGTGCTAACTCGAAGCTCCAAGTTGCTGGAGGAATGGTGGATGGGCGCCCGCGACACCGCTGAAGTTTTCACACGCGTGGAGCAGAACATTTTGATGCGTGCCTTGCTTGCAGTCCCTTGCGCTCCTTGGGTGTGCGCAGGCTCCATATCGAATAGAGATGGAGGTGGTAGCAGCCCTTCCAGTGGCCAGGGTATTGAGGCTCCACCGCCCCCACGCAAGGAATGGGGTCACTCTGTGAGCTTTGGTGGGTTCCTTGTAGATGCGTGTTGTTGATGTTGTTAATATTTAGTGCGTAGAAGTTCTTATGTGTGGCTGTGATTACCTCCCATGACGCCACAATTCAGGGGTTAGGGTGTTTTCCATCAGATAGTGAGTAATGTTTCCTGGTAGAGATTGCACCCTGCAACTAGTGGATAGTCTATGTCAAAGAATGGCCGACTGTGCTAATACTAGATATGGGGTTGCACAATGCAAAACTACAACTGTAGTAAATCTGTTGGGGATTCACCACAAAGTTAAGTGCAGACAGGTGGATTCATCACTGTTCTTACAGCCTCAATGAAAGAAGCCTACCGCTTTACTATTAAGCGACAACCAGGGAATTACTGTATTGGCTTTGATAAATTTGTTGTTGTTGCTGTTGTTGGTATGTAGTGCGTAGGAGTTCGTATGTATGGCTGTGACGACATCCCATCACATATATCATGATTACATCCCATCACATATATATATTATGATCCGATAAATGATGGGAAATACCCTTAAACCTGAAGTGCGGTTTCATTGTAGAGATTTTTCAACCTGCAACAAGAGCAGACTCGACAGCATAGAATGGCCGGCTGTGCTGATAATTGTTACGGGATTGTACAACTGTAGTAAATCTGTCGGGAATTCACCACTACGGTAAGGGCAGACAGGTGGATTCATGACTATTCTTGAAGCCTCAAGGGAAGAAGCCTACCGCTGTACTATTCAGCAACAACCATGGCATTACAAGATTGGGTTTGATGAATTTGTTGTATGGCTGCCAGTAAGGAGGACTGGTGACGATGAACTAAACGATCAATGGGTGGTTGATTGTGACGGTTGAATTCGTCGCATGTAACTGTAGAACTAGGAACATGCTGAGCACGCAGCCCTATTTATCCTTGTGCTTGATTGGGGGGGGGGTTAGTTCAGTGTTCCTTGACCCTACTTTGATCTGTAGGCAATGCACTCGGCAATATTAACAGTTGATAAAGCAAAGAGACAGCAGAGTTGCTTCGTCTTTCCTGTTTTATTTGCTCTGAAGTCCTATATCACGTACTCTCATATTTCTGTGAAAACAAGCATCTGAATGTCTTCTCTTCCAGCGCACTAGACCAAAAAACTTAATAAAACGGAAATATGAGAGTACGTGATATACACCAACCCCTTATTTGCTACCGTTAAGTTGCTTATGATTGGTTTGCGCATACAGAAGGCCATACTTCGTTTATCTATACAAGCCTGCCAGCACGGCTGGTTACATATCACTTCCCAAGTCGTGCCTAAACACCAGCTTGGGGTTTGATAGATTTTCACTCTCCAATATGAGGGGTTCCAAAATGGGATTGCAAGTCCATGATCAGATCTTATCGCATGTGGTGTGCAGTAAGCATTAACTCAACTGCGCACTACAATGTTTATCAATTAGTATTCCAATAATTTCAAGCTGAAGAGGCTGGAAGACATTGACCAAGCAGCGTAGTCATGACCAGATTGCTAGAGACACATTGCGCACCTTTTCTCAAACCATGTCTCGAATCCCCCTTTTTTTTTTGCTACCTACCCGCGTTTGTGGGTGCTGATCAGATTTGTGCCAAATCAATAATTCGGCATGTACTGCTTGCAGAGCTGTATTGCGCATCATATCAAGAAGTATACCTGCCTTGGCGCACATCACGAATCCACAGGACACCCAAGGTTGGTGGTGCTGTCCATTTTCCGCCAAAATAAAGACGAATGGAGTACAACCGCTTCATAAGTGGTTTTATTTGTTTTTTTTCCTGACATTCCAGAGAATGTGTATCTGTGCCATGAATTGCAGGAGAAATTGTCAATGCCATGCAGCCGTGCCTCAACAGTTTCATGGGCCCTGGTCGTGAATTGGAGGGCAAGGAGAGCGATGAACTGCCAATTGCACATCAGTCGAACGTAATTGAACTGATCATGTGTGCATGTGCGCGTAACTACGCTTTGCAGGCAGATAACGTGATCACACTGGCGTGTCAATTCTCAAAACAGGTGAATGACAATACTCATCATGGAATTAACTTTGAGATTGTTGCATGTAGGACGTTTATGTGTGTGTTTCAAGTGTGCACCAGTCAATCATGTGATTTTCTGAAGACTCCCGTGCCCCAAATTTCTTGATGAGTGACCGAAAACCATGTCCTTACCTGTAAAGTATCGGGACAT
>NHOP01001218.1:0-11439 GCA_018697155.1 Pyramimonas parkeae | reverse complement strand
CGGCTATCATGTCCTTAATGCCATCTGCGTTCCGGCGCCAGCGCAGGTGCTAGAAGGCCGGTGTGGAGCAACGCACACTCCCAATCACGACTTACTTTAGTTGTGCAACAAGTTCGAGTGTGCAATACTGACAGCTCATTGGGTACTTGTTCCGGCTTTGTCACTGCACCGCATACCGTTGACTAGTGTGCTGCCTAAGCTTTGTTCCGAGTCGACTCTACGGATTAATCGGAGGATGTGCAGATTACCCTGCGTCGAAAATCTGATGCTCTTGGTCTTCACTTCTCAGTACAAGTTGACCCGCCAGCCATAGACAACCGATGAGACTGTCTCGGAGCAAACTTCCCTGCCTAGAGGGTCGTCAAATTAGTTTCGATTCAATCACAGTTTGTTGCTGGATCACTTGAGTGCAAAGAAATGGGCTGCTTATTTGTTATAGGCTGTCAAGAAATCCTTCCACCCAACTCAGAGGATGACTCCTGATGTGGAGGGGGCAAGTTTTGGAAAAAGGTTTGTGGAGTCTGGTTGGTTGGTATTGTTCCTTGAGACATGAGCATTATGGATATGCGGATTTTATTGACATTTGTTCTTTGAGTGCCGCTAAGTCGGTAGAGTGTTGGAATCCGCCCATCACTGTTTCCGCCCCTTCTTGGGGACTGGCGTTCCCTCGGCCAAGCTCAAATGTCAAGCAGGTCCGCATCCAGTGAGATGATAGTACCGCATGTACAGCACCAATATCATTACAGTACCTCCACTGATATGGATAGCGTACGCATGCATGACTGTCTGTTTGCTGCCTCTTATTGATGTTGCATCTTGCTATGAGTGAAGTTGTATGTGTTGTTGTTGTTGTGGCTGGGCAGGTGGCGGGTGCTGCGCGCCCAGTCCCCTGCAGGCGTTGTCGTTACAAAGGCGGCGCACCAACTTGCCAGTAACTCCTCATCCCACCCCCAGAACAATCCCGCCCCCTTCAAGATTTCAAAGGTTGCTCTGCCAAACACTACAGGAGCGGCAGCACGAGTCGCAGCTGGAGCAGCGGCAGTCGAGGAAGCAGCTACGAGCTCGGTGAGTCCATACAACGATCTTTTGCGCCGAGGAGTGGAGGAATGTGAATGGAAGTAGTGTGTGTGCTTGGGTGGAATGCCTGGGAGATGTGTTTGAGGGCACCCGCACTCAGGGACGTTGTAAAAGGCGCACCATCAGTGTTGAGCGCCTTGCGTGTTCGCAAAATAGGAATTCTTTACCACGTCTGGCAGGCATGGTTCACTTTTGCTTTTTGGTTTGTATGTCGCGTTTTCAATATCAATGTTCGATCATGTATTGCCACAACAGCACGAACCCAAAGCTTGTTGCAACAGTGAGTCACACGACTCCACCAATTGCTTGAGAACCGTGAATGACGCCGAGCTGTTGAGAGTGGAGTCAACTTCGCTCTCAGCAAGCCTTCCTGTGGTTTCTCCTCCAGATTTTACAGAAGAAGCAAGAATAGCTTTTAGATCATCTTGGATGGGAGTGCAGAATGCCGAATGGTGGGAGGACAACTCATGGGGAGGCGACTCCTCTGGCGGAGATTGGGGAGTGCCCCCTTCACCAGATCCCACGTCAACGTGGGGGTTAGATCCGGATCAAGGAAGACTGGACCCCTCTTGGCATTCAGACGCTGAGGACATGACTGCGTTGGCTGCAGAGATGGATGCGATGACTGTAGTGAAGAAGGGGCAAGGCAACCCACAGGAGCAATCTACTTCTGTGCAGCTGACCCGGTGCAAGGAACGCAACGATGCACCCACAGACAATCTGAACTCCGTTGCGGAAGTGGGCGGCGAGGCAGCCACCCTTGAGACACCTAGTGGTCAGCATATGCTGATGCTTGTCACAATTGCCTGGTTTCGAGAAGATCAGTTTGTGCGGAAACATGGAGGAAAAGGTTTTCCCTGGATGATTGAAGAAGGAACTTTGTTTGGTGTTACCGGTTTCAGCACATGTGATAAATATACACAAGCAGAACACGCGCACCGACTGTTTTGCGGAGGCTGGAGTTGTGAGGCGGCAGAATTTGACCCAGTAGGTAGTGGATTGATTCTGACCAGTGATTGTTGTTTGCCTTATTGAATTGTCTTTTCCCCAGTGTATGGTGTTGGACCATACATAGTTCACAAATTAAGCCATGTTGACCCCAAATTAGCTTCCAGTCCTCTGTCCAGATGGACCATTTTGGTCCACGGATGTGAATTGGCAAACATCCATTGGTACAGGATTGGTATCAGAACCAGCCGAGGATGGAATCCATCACCCCATCTTCTAGCGAGTGAATGCGTACCTGAAGCTGAGACTGTGGCCTGCGCGAATGATGTTTGTTGTTGTTGCGTTTTTACACCCCTTGTGGAACATGCACACACTTGTTACAGGCCAGCAACCGAATGCATATGAAACATTCAAAGAGTTTGTTCCGTATGGATTTACACAGATCGGCATCTTGCTTTAATCAAGAAGCTACTCTCTCCTTGACTAAAGCAACATGCTTTCTGGCATGATACATGAGTTTCAAAGGTTACCTTGTGCACCGATAGAACTTAGCGCGCCGTGCAGCTGACAGAGATCCCTGCCCTTTGGGTAGTTCTCATGTGTCTACACTCATAAGTCACCCCTTTCTTATAATTCAGCCCGTTTGTAGTACTAGAGAGCCATACAACCCAGGTCCCTTATCCTTTCTCATGTTTCCTCTCTTCCTCATGCTGCAGCTCAGTGGGAGGGGCTTCCGGCCTTCTACTTGGTTGCGGAGTGGGAGCCGTCGAGCAAGGCCGCAGGGCAGGCTGGGAGAGAAGTGACAGATGAGCGCGTTGCAACTCTGATGGCGGAGTACCAGCAGTGCGCACCCCCCAGATACCCACCATAGGACACAAGATGACTAACCAGGCGCACACCAACACTCACAACTCACTTTGTTTGTCCCGTGACTTGCAACTCTTGCAAGAAACACCACCAGACCCCGAATTTGTCATCTGGGTACGCGGAAGCATGACACGTCTGTGCTGTACGTATTCGGTCAAGTTCTCTTCACAGTCTCTGCGAATGCTGTGAGATGTGTCTGCATGAGACCTGCTGGGGAGAGTGTGAGTGTTTGCAAGTGTGTGAGTGTGAGTGTGCACGCTGCAGGGAGGAGCAGAGAGAGGCGGCCACAGAAGGCCCGTGCAATTTCGGGGACGGTGCAGGGTGGAGTGGGGAAGCGTATGAGTACGACCAAGGCGGAGCTGCCGATCGAGCCTTCTTAAAGTTCTCCAAACGAATTCAGCGACGCCCCGAACAGTGTGTGCGGTACGCTTTCGGTGGAAACCTGGTTTGGCCCAAGAAGCAGCTGCCCAAGCTAATGCGTTGCCGCCAATGCGGGGTGCGCAGGCCCTATCTTGGCATATATGAGCTGGTTTTCACGCTTGCCCATCGCATTGCATTAACATGAGTACAAGATGCGATTCATCCCAATTTGCTGGCGCATGATGAAAACCGTTGTAAAAGGGCAAAGAGATGCTCGTTCACCAGGTTATGCTTGAACAAGCATGTTCTGGATAATCGCAACGGTCACACACGTCGATGTTAGTCAACTTTGTTGTAGATGATAATTCTGGCCATGTTCTTTGTGTTCCTTATTGATATGCGTTCATCGAACTGTAGGCACTTTCTTTTCAATCTAAGGAGCTGAACATGACATGCTCAGATATAGTTGCAAACAAATCCAAAGGCGCAGCAAGTAGTAGAGCTTGCAGGCTTTGATCGTATGCATATACATCACTCCTAGAATTTGATAAGTATGGATCACCGATCACCATGGTGTCCTGATGGGGATAGCGTGATATGTTCCAGATGCAATTCACGAGATGTGTTTTGACGTGACACACGGAGTTTTGAATGTCAAACTGTCCACCGAGCAAAGCTTTGAGCGCAACTCGATTGACAGTGCTCTCCGTCATTTGTGTAAGGGTCATGTCCCTATATATTTGCTTGGATGGATTGCAGCACAGCAACAGGGTAACATGAGGGAACAGTATGACAGATTAGCAGATTAGGTAGTAATTTTCTGGTGCTGGTTGTTGATATTCATTTATTGATGCAAACCCATTTGTTTATCAATCCAAGATGCTACAGCACACGTGCTGGGGAACAACTGCGCCTCAATTCTCGGAGGTGTATCAACAAGCAGCTTACAGGCAAGCACCTGAATGAAGATGAAGCGCAAACACAGTTCGTGAACTCCTTGCAAGGTGTTTCAGAATAATTGAAGTCTGTGTGCGTTTGCCCAGAACGCCAGACCATCCTGATGGAGACGACGAGCGAGGCATTTTTTCCTCGGATCATACAACGGGTGTTTAGACCTGATGCGCTATATTTGAAGATTACCCTGTGCAATAGTAGAACCAAACACACGATTCAGTCTACATGGCTTGCTGCCCATTGGATAAAGGTCATGTTCCTATATGTTTTTGCTTGGATCAGCGATCATGTATCCCAAAGTGTTGTGCTCTGCACATGCCAGTGCCAGACATGGATGCAAACTCGCCATGAACTGTGCCATGTGTATTAGGCTCGCTATGTGGATTGCAAGAATCATGTTTCCCTACTGAAGTGTTGGAATCAAGGATTCGACGCAGTAGACATGACTTCGTGCCAAGTAGGCAGGAGTTGTCTGCGAAAGCAAGATTTTGAAATCCTGCAACTGTATACGTCAATATTGACAAGCGAACAATCACTAAATCCTTTGCAACGCGCATGTTATATGAAGTGCACAAGTCTCCAAGGTGTAAAGTACTCGGATGATCGCTTACAACACTGTGCTTCACATGGAATTCGATGAGTTCTGCTGTAATGTTAAAGTCCTGTAATTTGCTCTGGATGCGGCTTTAGCAAACTTCGAATCCGCATATCTGACATTCCCTTCTCCACTGTGTGACTTGGCCGTTGTAAGTGCCTATAGCTCATGCCACTGTCTTTGCATGGGGATATGCTGACGCCATCCGTGCAGGCTGAAGATTTTTAGGCTGCTATTTCAACACTACTTCATCAGGACGTCACGTATCCTCACGCAATGTTTGAATGTGTGACTTGCGCTGTAGTGTTATTGCTGCTGACATACAACCTGAGGTTGTATGTGAAAAAGGGAATGATTTCTTCGTATATGAACGATTTTCCCCTTGAAGAACATGTACCAGCGGTGATTGAAACGGAGACTTCTATAGAGTACCACGGCGATCGTGTATTGTGTGCGTGACTTTGATGCACAGGAGCGGCGAGTACTAGAGATGCAGCTCATGCCTGGCTTGCTGACAGCATTCACAGAGGGATGGGAGGCCGCTGACGAACTCCAGCCAGACCTCATCGACTGGGACTGGTCCACTGTGGCAGTATTCACATGCTCAAATGTACGTTAGTTGCGCCAGCTCTTATGTACTCACGAACATCCAACTTTGCTGGTTTCCTTGTTCTCAAGTTTACGTTGTTGTCGTTTGGTGTGCTGTAATAATCGGAGCTTTATGTACACAAGAATCAAAGTATATTACGAGGCAAAGTATAGCTCAGGTGCAGAACAAAGTCACGGTCGTTGCTATTGATAGTGTCAACAATTTTTGACATGTTTTAAAGTTGTTTCAATCAACATGCTACGTGTAGGTTTGGCAGAATTGTAAATCATATATTCACGTGTTCATGGACGAGCTACTTACATCATATTCCATGCTGAGCGACTAAGGGCTGCACCATCAAACGTGCCTTCGCGCGAATAATCGCTAAGTTTCGGTAGATTGGTGTTGCCATGAATAATTTTGGGTACTTATGGTCAGCTGACACCAGTGTTGTGCATTCGTGGATTGTGTTTTTCTGCAGAGTTGTGCTTCAGCCGACTCACGAAGTGTATACACTGAAGAACAAATATGTGTTGCTGGAGAGGGGTATAGCGTGGTGGGATTAAGATGATAACAATTTGAAATTCATACTGTGAAGCACCTAGAGCTTGAATGAATGCATTTGGAATCAAGTTCAACTGATGGTATTATGTGTTGTCGTATTCCCCACCCATATGTAGTAGAGCTGTACAAGTAAGAGCTCTCCCATATCTGAAATATCTGTGTTGTTGGCGTGGCATATTCTCAAATACAAAAGTTACATGCAGTTTTCAAATGTGTAATCGTGGATTAATCTTGCGGCTGACCACCCATTATTGCGTTCTCCACATAGCCTTCTGCAGTCTGGATGAGTGCAAAGCGGATGCCAATGACCCGAAAGGGAGACAGATTCACGTTGTTGAACGGCTTGACGTACGTTAATCCTGCAGTATGGTTACAATAAGCTTCCGTCACCATTGCAGAACTTTGAAATTGGATTCCTTCTGGCAAGCTTTAAAACAGGTATGGACAGAATGACAGGAGTATATGTCTATAAATACCGTTGCAAGCTCTCGCTGAGTTCAACATACCGATAAATAAACCAGGGTTTTGGGGGTCTTCGCGAATTTCATCGTGATAGATGGTATAATCCCATATTTGGCCGAAGGTCGCCAGCTGTAAGTCCCCGAAGAGAGCAATCTTAGAGAGAACTGAAGCCCATGAACTTGTTTGTAGCGAAGGCGTCTATTTTACAGCAGGCTCACTCATGATCAATCTGACAAATGGATGATTCTTGTAAATGATTTCGTCCGCATGATTGGATTCACTTAAAGTGGCGACAGTAAGAATGCAACACAGCATCACCAAATTTTGCCTACATTTCGCAAACGTGCAGGATGAACACAGTCGATGGAAATCTCCAACAAGAAGCCTAGTTGTATGGTTGCTGCAGAAGATAAAGCGGATACAATGTGAAAGAGAATTGTGCCATTCTACACATCAAACCACGGTGAGTATAGGCAACTCCCTGTTGTCAAAACGTGCGTACCCTGGTCCAAAATTGCCACCATGGGTTATCTGGGTACTCCAAGAATATCGAGGATTCTCCATCAAACCAGCTTGTTCCAAGTCCAGTGACGCCGTTAAGCACGATGTTGCGCCCAGGTTCTACATAGTTCATCACATCACCACCAGGAAAAAAACATTTGCCGTCCCAATTGAACGTGCGGGCGTATGCATCCTGAATATTCATTCCCAGGATGCATCCCAGTACACAACCTTTTGGCATGTTACCCGTCAATGGCGTAGATTTTCTGAATCTGCGACTTCCCCAACGCAATGTCGCGAAATGAGTCATGATGATGAAATAACCATATCGACGCCACAATAAAATCAGGATATCCCGTTTCACGTGTGTTTACAATGCGACCTACACCAGGCATGGTGTCGCTACTTTTAATTGATGCGCTGCAAATGACACGGAACCATTTCATTCACGAGTTTGCGACATCTGTACATACATTCAACGACTTCTTAAGAACCTAACGTGTAAGACCGTTTTTGCATTTCATATGAAAACAGTGCATGTCGTTTGGCTTCAAAGTACGCTAATCGATATATGTGTTTGAGACTCACATGTCATCTGTCTCCCACGCCGGTGTAAATTGCAATCGCCGGTTGCAGTAGTCTTGAGCGTCGACGTATCCCTGTGGCACCTTGAAGGGACGGGCGAATCCTCGATTTTTGGCACAAGATGAGGGACATGTTTGCCCACTTGTGATGCGGCATTTATTCGGGCAAGCTCCAAGCATGTAAACCGCTTGGTCTCGGCTTAGGTTAGCATAATTCAAAATTCCTTCAAGTCTCTGCCCACAACTCATGACTTTAAGTGTGTCCAGCACATCTATACCCAGTTTTGATAGTTCGCTTGTCACTGCACAAAGACACTGTTCGCATACATTCCAGTGTACATCGCGGTGCCAATTGCATGCCGCGCGAATCGCGTCCCGATTTATGCTACCGAGGGCGTCAGGTTCCGCCAACTCAGTGCACACTTGTGACTGATCAGCGTTCCAGAATGTACTTTGAGCATTTGGCTGTCCTCGAACCCCAGAGAACCCGATTCCACCCAAGTTAAACAACAGTATTGCGGTCCTGAATAGCACAGTCCCTACATAACGCGTTCGACATTTTGCATCGCCGTGTGTGGGCCTTTGTGCTGCGCGTAAACCGACAACCCAACCATCATTCTTTCCTTGTTTCGTAATGTCGCTTGACATTTTGCAAAAGCTTGAGTTTTCAAACCTTGTGGTTCTGAAATCAAATAAAGGTGATTCCCCTTAAATTTGATCTGCCATGATAGCTGTAAGGTGCAGACGTGTCTCCTCTGAGTGTGCGAAATGGTTTGCTGCGCGCACAAGGTTTCAAGCGCTACCCTCAGGGAAGGAGATGTTGCGCACCATTGCAGCGAGTTTTGCTCTGTCGTAATTTGTACTGCGCTTGATGAATAGCAGACGCGAGACGCGCCGAGACTTTGGTGCAGGAACAATGCAAATGCGTGCATTGTTGCTGTCTGGATTGTACAGACTTTGTCTCGTCTTTTTCACACATTCCGTAAGTTTCATCGTTGCGCTTCGTTGTACTTGATTCACAGGCACACCTGGACATTGCCAACTCCAACAACGCGAGTTGCTGTCCCTTGCTACTAACTGATGACACTTTGGTGTACGAGGTACCTACTGGAAGGTGAAACGACTTGAGGTTCATTTCATCGTTTACACGGAAATCTCGAACGGAGTGAAGACTGGCCCGAATTCTCCGATCATTGTACACGTAAATTATATCAATAAATTCTAGCATAGTATGGACGAACAATGGAATACCAGTAACAACAATTTCGCATCTTCGCCATCGAGTGACGTACATACCCAGAGTACATTGAAATATTGTGCATCCATTCACTTTTGAGCAACCAATTAAGGCATGATCATACTATGCACACATTGCGATTGATCGAGGAGCACATGCCGCGTTTGGAATGCAACATGGGCAACTTGTTCCATTATCGCAGTAACGATGGCCAAGTCCACACTGAACGCGGGCATATTCATCGCGGGAACGTAGCTCGTAGACCTCTACCGTATGCAACCTATTGTACCTAGCGAATGCGCGAATGCTAGCAATGAGCCCGTTTCCCTTTGTGCTCCCACAATCAATGTCGCCCAATCAGAATCGAGGACAGTTGCTTATGTGTAGTATTCCATTTATACCTACATATACTTCGCGCAACGCAATCGACATGGCTACCCGCCCTCTCGTTAATGGCTGTGCAAAAGTCTATCTATGCACAACACTTAGATGAATTGCGCCCACATGTTAAATTCATAGAACATCGATCGCTGGGACTGTTTGTCATTTCTCTTACTTTCAACATTAAAAATAATTCATTGCATGAGTGACCTAAGTATTACTGCGTGATTCAGAAAACGCAACCAGCATGCTTTGCATTTCGCTGTTTCGTCTTAACATCGCTTCAACAAGAATGTTAGTGTTGCCAATCAGACAATCTGTGGCAAGACCTGCATGCTCTGTGGTGACCTGTATGTACTTGGGATCTTCATTTGCGGATCTTTGCACACCAGCTGGTATTTTGTCCTGTAAAATAATCAAACCCATCACGTGTTCATAGGTGATGTCGATCAACAACATGGCAGGACAGCGAACATGCCCAAATAATAGTCAGGGGAAGAATCTGAGCAACATGAGCATCACGATACAAAAGAGAGTTTTGAACTCAATAATCAATTTCCACAAACACAAAGAAAGATGTGTTGACAAACGCGCAACATCAAGGACCCATGCACGCAGGTGCAGGCACAAACCTGGCATATATGCATCATGCGCTCTACACGGTCCAGCTCTGCTAGGATGCGGCGCTTGTCTAATGCGCGGGACTGGATCAGCTGGTGCCGCTCAGCTGGCCCAGTGAGCACCCTTTCGAAGCAATACTCCAATTGCCACAACAATCCAATCAACTCAAATCAAAGTCATCAAACACAAATACCAAGAACCCCCAAATACAGAGTAGTGGGGCAGGCCACTGGTGGGAGCTACTCTGCACAGTATGTTGCTCCACAAGCTATGCCACTTCTCCGTCCTTGCATACCGATGTCAACCCGAAACAGGTGGAAGGGTGTACTCAATTATTGCACGATACCCCAATCAAATTGGGACTCACCACCGATTGAACTCAGACGCGGCACTCACGTACGGCTCCAGTCCCAAGGGCATTGTCGCTCGCACAGAATGCTGCTCCCCATTGGGAAGCAAGACTTGGCACATGTATCCCGCTGCGTCCATTTCCAGAAGCGTGCGGTCCGCAAATGCAACTCGTACGCGCCCGTCCTTGTAGGCTGTGGCACAACACTAATTGTCAGAACCACAAATATGAACTTACAGTGCTATCCTCGACTTGGTGGTACAGCGCTTGACAAACGTCCAAGCGGCGGATGAGTTAAGTCCAGACTGGGCGCTATAGGCTTGGTGATGAAGCGAGACGACACGTGGCTGCCAGGGACAGTAGCGCCGCTCTGCACCACCTAAAACTAGCCACACAGGCAGCAGGTATACATTCTAGTTGATCTCAAGTTGTGTTCAGTTGATGCCGAAATTTTCAGACCCGCTTGCCATGTTCCTTTAGTAGTATTCCCATGCCGGATAATCCAGTACGTACCCTGACACCCACAAGCCTAGATACAAGCAAGGGTTCGTCTAGGCACATATCTGACGCATTTTGGTGAACATCGAATGGAACCAACATCCAGGGCCGAACCAGAATGTCTGCCAGTCACTTCACCCAGCTCACCTGTGAATTTTCCCGTCCCAGGCACATCCTCTTCCTCCAGCACCTCTGTGGAAATCCCTGGCGGGGTGCCTGACATCCCAGCAGTGGACCCTCGAAGCCTGAGCTCCTCCGCATCTGCAAGCCTTTGTTTGCTGTCACGCGCCGCGCGCCGCAGAGCCTGGGCGTGCTTGATCGGGTCCTGGCAATTAGCGCAGAGCACCAGGAAAGTACGTTGAGACACGGAAAACAGATGGCGGCAACCGCACCGAAACAGCACAAGCAAGGTACCTTGTGGCAAGTGAACGTGCTCTTTAGTGAGATACAAGGCGTTGCGGGACAAGCCCAGTGGAGTGGGGAGTCCGAAGATGCCCAGCGCAGACAAACATATGGACGGCGTGCTGAACTTTGTGTGAGGCGTGTTTGCAGAGAAAACAACATGACTTCATTTTCCAAGCTATGCACTAGAGCAGGCTGAAATAGGGTCACGCGACATGCAAAGGGTCATACCGAGAAATGGCACTTGGACCATTCCGGTACAGCGTTGTTGCTGAAGACTCTGCATTGCGAGCAACCCGTTCACACTCGTTGATCAAGCATGTGGGCCCACATCACACCGGAAATGCGTTCATGATTAAAAAGAGCGAAACAAACAACAACGGTTCATTGAAATCGCCTGCACAGTCTGCGTTTGCGTTTAAGGGTCCAAACCCTCCAGGCACGGGCTCC
>NHOP01001217.1:0-11435 GCA_018697155.1 Pyramimonas parkeae | reverse complement strand
CGTGTTGCGGTGCTGGGAAAGAAGTGTATTTCTAGGGTTTCTGGTTCAGATTCAGCTGTTAATGGGCTCAAAAAGTGGATTGGCATACTTTTTTACCAAGGAGTGGGCAACGTAGTGGCAAGTCACTGGCACTCACTTACAGCAGTCAACGATAACCTCCCTTCCCTATAGGTCAGTCGGTGGCACACTGTAACCCGAGCCCTACCCATCAAAAATTGCAGTCTTTGTGATTATCAGAAATTTTCTCGTCCTTCTGGGCCCGGTGAGTGGACCGGACACTCACAGTATACCTGTGCGTCTAATACAGAATTGGAAGCATCACAAACAAAAATTTACTGATCTCAGTGTGTGAAAAAGGTGTTGAAAATCAAGGACTAGCGAAGTTTACCACCACAATCCCCATGTGACGAGTAGTCTAGAACCCATATCTTGCCTCAGACCATCAATTGCTAGAAGCAGTTGCTTCCAAATATATCAAGCACACAAGGAAATCATGTGCCACACAAAGGCATTCCTGTATGATGGATTCTCGCAATCGACAGGAATAAAGATTGGAAGTGCCACAGCGAAAGGAAAAAGGGCATGGAAATCATCGAGCTCCGGAAAACAAGCCCATCTTCAGAAAAATATCCACGAACGAATCCCGTGTACACAAACGAACTGTTTGTGCTTTTGTATTGTTCAATGGTATATCTGCAGACTTGATGTGCCCCTCTTCACCTTGGCACTCAATTTTCAGTCGCTTTAACTTCAACTCCGCTTTTAACGGAGCTGCTTTCTTGAAAACGTCGTCCTGTGCGCGCTCAGCGCTGGAGGTGCGCACCCTGCAAACAACATCATTCTACACCTAGGTACTCCAAGCTACCCAAAATGGAGAATTTGGCTATTTCCTACATGCGTTAATCATGGATATCTGATACATAGGTGAGTAAAGAAAACAAATGTCATTCACGGGGCTCTGACTATGGATTCACAAGTGCTCTGCCTCGTCATCCAAAGCGCTGCTGTGTCTATTCGGCATTACGAGCAAATACAAGCAAGTCGTGATGTCTTCCCATGTATTTGACCGAGACATGAAACTAATTTGGCGCAATCCCAGGTCGGATCAATCGTGTGAGGAAAGCTAGTGCAAAAACATCATCCTGTGAGTGGGGAATACGATTGTTGTTGAATCAGGCTCACTCACCATCATTATAACACAAAAGCATCATCCTCAACAATTGCATCAAAGACGCAATTGATATCATCACCAGCATGCACGCTCTAGCTTGTATCCATTTCCATGAGATTGTACACGCGCGATTATCAAGGTGTTGGGATCGCACTGATGTTCACTAAACCGACAACATCATTCAGATGTTCAACTCGCAACACATATTCCACGCAAGTGATTTACTGTTGTCATGACATCGTCCACACCGCTGATATGGCGGACTTTCATGGACTTCAGAAGCGGGTTGGGTGCGCACCAACGAACAAGGGGGTAGAGTATGCACACCCAAAGCAAGAGAGCTAGCGCCGGGCCCAGCCCCGTGAAGAAGTGTGTGGCCATTTCAAGAGACGACCTCCCTGCACAACGAGTTCAGTCACCCAGGCAAGAACCATCCGCCCCCAAGAGCACCTTTTGTGATCCTACACATCAAATCAATTGGGATGCAACAAAACACACTGCTGCACCAGTTGCGTTGTCTTGGGGCTGTTGTGGCGATTTGTTTGGCTCCACGCTATACGAATCGAAGTTGCGTCACCCTGCTCGCAAATAATGTCACTTGCAGAAGGATATACTAACCACAGGGGACAGGGATGGACCTACTTCTCTTGGGCACACAATCGACTCTCAACCGCACAATTCAATCCACCACTAGCTTCGATGACTTCGTAAGGGGGGACGGACGCACACGAAACCCAAAGGTCTAAGTCATTTCAAAACAGATACGTCCAATAGAATCAGACTCCAAGCTCCGCATGCACGTATATGTGTCAGCCCTGGCACGCCGAGGCTATGGCGCATCTTGTGACGTAAAGGAAATTAGGATGCTGAGGTGACAAGGCTTCTCTCATCTAATGTGGATGGAAGGCATATTTTGTTGCGAGATGACGAGCGCAAGTTTAGTCCATGGGTATTGCAACCAAAACCACAAACGGTTGAACAGGATAATTGCACTTACAGCCCCACAGCTCGATGTGCGTATCAGTTACAATACAGCGAGAAGGATTGTAAAGAATGCGGTTGGGTTAAGGTATGGACGATGCAACAGCAAACACTCAAACAACTAAACAAAATGAGAATCTGGAAGAGCGAGCGATTGCGGGCATTCATTCGCGCTAGCACAACCTGGGACATTTGGATCGTTGCTCTACTGTTCCGTCACTACACTCGCGAACCTGCCGTTCATTTGGAAAACACTGGACACACAGGTATCCTATCCAGTAAGTATGCGCTTTAACCATAAATGAAATATATTCCCACGCACTAGGGTTCAGCAAAAGCGTCGGACCTGTTGAAAACTGATTGTTTGATTACTTTTCACCTGGAGGAAACTTCAAAGCAAACAAAGAGAACGCGAGAACAGTATGGACAACATAAATTGCCTACTGAGTAGATGGACAAAGTACTTTCGACCAGGTTCTGGGTTTAGCTTTAAATACAGGAGGGCACCATCCCATCATCAGTCTCGTCACTTCCCTTGTGCCACGCCGGAACACTTGGCGACAAACGATTACAGCAACAGTCTGTCAACCTACGGGTCGCGGCTGTGTGTCATGCATTCGAGCCTGAAGTCGACGGAAGTACGCAAAAAGCAGTGCACATTTCTTTGAATCAGCACGGACATCAAGCA
Source organism: Pyramimonas parkeae (assembly GCA_018697155.1). Lineage (NCBI taxonomy): Eukaryota > Viridiplantae > Chlorophyta > Pyramimonadophyceae > Pyramimonadales > Pyramimonadaceae > Pyramimonas > Pyramimonas parkeae. The sequence continues at coordinate 8,595 of NHOP01001217.1, read as the reverse complement.
GCTGAAAAGATATTCATGGTGACCACCTGCTATCTGTTGCATGGCCGAATATCAATCATCATCTGAGGAACATGCCTCACCCAGAATCAGACACGCTACTCCGTGCGCAGCAAACCGACCATCCTGCTATTGAGATACCCAGTAAAGACAACACAAGGGGCTGTGCTACCCGTACATACGCTTTGGTGGCAGTGCTCAAGTGGGGGATAAGTTCGACTCGGATGGTGACATTATATACATTAGAATGTGTGTGAAGGCTGCGGTACATGGCTGTTAAGGTACAACCTGACTGTTGCAACTCGCAGGTGCATGCTACCAACCTCGACGCAGCAAGCAACTAATGTGGAAGGATCTAGGTTGCCTAACGTAAACAACGAGCAGCATCTATTGTGGCACCAACATGCGAAGCCTTCGCATTGGATGATTACCGCTCGGCTGTGCCCTGGTAGGTGTGTTGGACTGTGAACCCTAACGTCCCTGTGATCGACCTAGAAAGGGGGAGAGGTTTGTCTGGCTGCTTCATTCATCACTCTCCCACAGCTGGTAGATCAGGTCTAAATTGAAATTACAGGGTGAAACCACAACATGTTGACCACCCGTATTCAAGACGGGAGACCACAACATGTTGACCACCCGTATTCAAGACGGGAGAATACACTGTGCATCGGGTTGTCACAGCGGATTATATTCCAGATGATTTACACGCACATTCCAACGAAAAATCTCTTCTGAGGCAAACATGGAAGATAAACTTACTTGCTACGGCAATGCACGATCTCTTTACAAACCCCGTTCGCATTGCGCTGCCATAAATTGAACATAAAAGAAATCAACAGGGTGTTTGGTGAATGAAATGGCAATAATTGATAATCGAACTTGACCTGCAAGCATGAATGACCAGCATCAAATGAGGGATTGTAGAAATTTGTTTCCCTTAACTGAAGTTGATCAAGAACTAAGGGCAGGCTATGAGTATGCAGTTCATTCAAAATGATCTTCTGCCAAAGGGAAACGCTGTGCGAGCAAGAAACGGATAGAGAGGTTTGTCGTTATTCATCCTATGAAGCAAACCAATGCACGCGTTATGCACCATTGCTCAAGTTGTTTTTCGGGCTAAGGTGAAGGTCAGCCATTCATCCGTACAACTGCTTAGCATGCCCTGCTTCAAAGGAAGAGCAGAGCATGTGGATCTCGTGCGCTCACCTGCAATGCATGGTGCTTCCTCCAGAAACATGCGTTCCAAATCGATCAGTCGTCGCGACATGTGTGAAACCGGCCATTCTAGCCCTGTGCGCATCCCAAAGTTAGGAGAAAACATCTTGTGCGGAAGATTGAGGAACCACGGTGAAAAAAATTAATTGACGTCCCGGTTGTGACTGACAACTCCAGGTTTCTGGGGTACAGAACGCAATCAGCTGAGCGGGTTGATTTATTGAATGACAACGTAGCTGGCTTGAATCACAGACACTGGTGCGACATTTGTTGAGAGTTTTCACGAGTAGTGTCCTCTTGCTGCGCCGACGAGCACACCTAAACTTATTGACAGATAGGTTTCACATGTCCACGAGATCGTCCAGTCGGAACACAAACTACAAAACTCAAGGATCAACAAAACATGTATCCTGTTGGGAAATCATGGAAACTGCATGTCCTTTTGGCCAGGTGTAAATCTCATCACTAGCTAGATACTGAACGTTGTACTTATATCACCCAAAAAGCTACGGCCATGGACGACTGACGTCCAATTGGAGAGAAACAATTGGAGCAAACGAATTCTTGTTGACATTCACATTCTTTGTTCTTCGTAGAGAAATCAAGTTGCTGTAAATGTTTCCTAAGGACGTGAGCGCTTCCAGCTCTTGTACTAGAGAAATTGCAGTCCTCCATGAAGTTTCTTCAACTAGACGAAACATAATGCACGAAGATGGTGGTTGTGAGAACGATTTCGGGTTGAGATCCCATGTACAATGACCACGTGAGGGAGCACTCACTCTAAATAGCCACTCGGGTGGAACGATCTCTGAACACAGGTCTGGAAGCGCAAGCTGAAGATCATCAGCCATCGTGTGAAACCTTCTACCAATCTACAGAAATCAGAAATCACAGTACACTAGTTTCCTTAAATGGCTCATGAAAACTGTATTGACGCAGTCCGTCCGTGTGTATTTCATTGGAAGCCAAAATACCATGCATGAATGATTTTCGTACCTGTAGGTGGTCCGCTGCCATAGGCTTGCTTTGGGTCCAAGGAACTGTTCTCATATGTATCCAGAGCAAGGTCGCCTCGGAACCGGCCCATTGTTAGCCCTGTTCAGGGTTCGAAGCAGCCCGGGAGGTTTCGATACGTGGTGCTACAAGAGGTGAGCCTATGTTTGCCCATACGAACGAAACGCATTACGACCATAGGAGTTGTGGTACGAACACGCGTTGATTGCAGACATGAACGGGAAATCTGAAGTACGACATGTAATGAAGATGCATCACAAAAACGGAATCCTGATCTCCGTGGACACGTCATTTATGATATGCAACCCCGCGTGTGGACGGACACTTTTCAATATTGCATGCTGTGGACTGCAATGCTGGTGGAAACCCCTCCAGTCTGTGCACAATGAGAAAGAACTTTCATCTCTCGGAAATACAGTGGATGGGCGATTAACCTGAGACATGGGATGCCCGAAACTTTTATTCGGGGTGTTGCGTGGTGTTGTTTCCTCCGTGTCAGACTTGAAAGGTCGAGTGTGATGAATGAGGTATGAATAAACTCGCAGATTGGGCTACTACACTCCATGTGTACGATCCGGAAAGCATCACCCTTGCAACAACGCCATGGTTGTCCGTGTTGGAATTTCCTCACCACCTAGTATTTTAATTGTAACATGTCGGTCCAAATCAGGGGGATCTTCCCACTACACACAAAGCGATCAGCTGAGTATTCGAGAAAATCGAGCACAGGTACGATCGTAATACTCTGTTCATTTCTCCAGGATTGGACCTCATTGAATATTCTCAGACCAGTTTAGCATCTCTCCGGCTGTCAAATTTCGAATTTCTGCACCGAACACGATGGTCTCACTTTACTCGAGATAATCAAGTACAGGTAGTGTCTCGTACACCTGCCCCTTCCGCTCTGTCGATCCCTCACCCACAAATTAATATCACATTGGGGCCTGAATTCCTTGATATTGCTGTCAAGAAGTCATCCCCTCTTCATATCCCTGAATCCCTGTGCATGAGGAACATTGTCATCTCGCCGTGCCTTGTGTTCCTGGGTATTGCGATTTGATAGATATCGCCAATTGCACTCGCAGAATCTCTATTAGCTGAACCTCTCCATCTCGTCTCCCTTGTGATCTCGAAGGCATCACCCCTTCACTTCCCAATTAACCCTTGCCGAACCTACCAATCGCCTTGTATTCGGTGATACTGTGATGTGAGGGACTCCCCCATGTTGAACCCAGAAACCTTCTTGCGCGGAACCATGCCCTCTGGCTGCCCCGATCGCATGCACCGCACCACGCCATGGGCTACTCTTGAAAACACGTCCCCACACCCAAGCACCACCAGATCCATGTGCCGTGCCTTGCCCCCATGCAGGTTGCAACACGCTTGACGATGATCATTCATTCCGTCTTATTGGCATAAGGTATCCTGTCGCGAAATCATGCAAAAAATCAAGGTACGGATTTACATCAGGCCGTGTCCGCCGAATGGTGAAACGAGTCGCGGCTTCTGACGTCCTGGTAGCTTCAACATACCCTCTTCCCCTGGCGTCCCAAGGTCACGAGGTCTCAGTTGCGATTGGCGTTGAAATTCAGATTAGCCGTGATAATCAAAGGTGGAATTCCTGTTGGAAATTTTCTTCCCTTTGTTTTCGACGTGAATGGGCTCAACAATCGGTTCGGACATCGTCGATGGTGATTTGAGCTACGAGACTTTGGATAAGCATTTGCGATAGCGTATGGTCAGAAGGTGCTATACACGTGGGAGATTTTATCGAAATGGATATATGTATAGGGGTATGCTATGTGTAGTAGTATGTTTATCAAGAGGCAGCATGAATCAATCTTGTCGAGAGCGTTGATAGTAGAAGTTGGTCCCAACCTATTTGGATTACGAAGTCATGGATGTTGTGGTAAACGGAACTCTGCTTTTCGCGTCTAATCGCGTTCACGGGGCGAACGTGCAATCTACAGCATCGAATATCCCGTACATTATGCTGACCACTGTTCATGGTTTTTGGTGATAAGTTTCATACTTGGGTTGATCAACATGGTATACAACCTTGCTACCTGCAACTCCTGCGTCTCGTTGCCGGTAAAGTAAGAAATTTCATAAGAAGTTTTGGTTGTGCGAATTTGAATTAAGAGCCGACATAGTGAAAACCCTTTTTATAAGTTTATCACACTCCCATTTCCTGGCACAGAGTCAGTATCCTCATACCATGATACTGTTTCTTGGTTCTTCAACGATACTGAGCACGACAAGCAAAATGGGGTTTCCTGTCCCATAGAAATGTGAATGCTTGGGTCTCCAATTCAACTGTATGTACACTGTTGGTTTTGATAATCGTGTGTACTTCGTGCGACTATCTTGGTTGTAAGAGTGATTTTTGTGACCTAGACGATAGCCGTAGGCTGTTTGTCTGTAGCGAGTTTGGGTTCAAGCATTCTCATCAATCTCAATGTTTTTGTCGCTGGATGAAAGCCAGGGCATTTTTGCGAACATCGATATCGATTGTTGATCGGCAAATGAACATTCCAGTCTTTGAAAGTCGTTCATTCGCCCATCCTGCCCTGCAATACCGTAGCTATTTGGGATGGTAACCCCTACTCAGCATCAAAGTGTGATAAAGATACTATATCAATATGCAATTGAAACTTTCAGCATATTTCGTCATAATTTTTGTTGAATTTGTGTGAAGAGCTCTTGCAACAGTGAACGCAGCAGCTTCTGGATAGGAATTTGACATGTGTGCGTGTTTATTGTGCGTCAGGAGATTGTTTTGTATTGTGTGTGCCGGTGACGCAGAAGTATATAGCTTTATTTCGCTTAAAGGAGCTCAAGGATATTCTTGGCAAGCTGGGCATGTCGCGCGCTGGTCGCAAGCCGGTGCCTCCCACCGCCCTGCCACCCGCTGGGGTTTCCGTTTTGATAGAGCACTCGAGTGTGCGGGTGCTTGGCCTTGGCGTCAGTGTTTTCGATTGATCATCGTTTTTTTGTATCGTTGTATCCCTTGACGTTCATGGGATTTCTATTGTGAACAAGTACTTCGCATATCCATGTATGGGAACATGATCGCAAACTGTGATTGGTGGTTGGTACTATGCAATATACATGTGTCAACGTTCCCGTTGGAAATTTGGCAGGCACCAACCCTAATCATCTATGCGCTTTTAAACCGAAATCGGTCCCCCCGTCGCACAACCTAGGCACTGCCCGTAATGGTTGCTGGTATAACATACGTTGGAATTCTTTGTCGGGTTTTACATCTGCGAGGAGTTCATCCACATCATCAATGCACTGCCAATAATTCCTTCTCTACTTGGCAATCTGTGAACAGAAATACACCAAACATTGAGATGGTATGGTCAACGGCAACAAATAAGTCGGCTATAGCTGCGATGGGTAGTAGATTGTGAATGCAACGACAACCCATCCAAGCGCGCTCCCTTGCTGCCTCCGCTGTAGTGGATCATTGTTTTCTGTCTGTTGACGAGTCTTGAAACGAACCAGTGGGTATCATTTGCAATGAGTCCCCACTCCATGCTGTGCGTTCGCCTAGCTATTCGACCTGGTTGGCTTGAGTTTGATGTTTTCTCGTTTTGCCTTCCTTGGTTGTTGGCGCAGGAGCTCATGCAGCGGCTGCTTTGCGTGTTCAATGAGGTCCCCACCTCAGGGTCTGTCACCCTGCTTGTATGTCTGCGAATTGGTAAATTGTGTGGTTTTCTTTGGTAGAAGTTAGCTTCAGTTTACTGTCTGGCTGAGTTGGTATTGCTTCCTGCCTTTTGGTTTGCGGTCCTGTCTCAATTCGCATGCCATCTCTGATATCATATCGGGTCTTGTTTTCTTTTTCTACACCAAGTCCCAAGGTTACGCGTCGAGTTTGCTCCTCTCATTTCGCTGGCGGCGTCCAACACTTTTCTGCAGAACGCCCAGGATTGTGAGATGCAAGCCGGGCGTGTGCTGATTGGTTTCGGATCCCTTGTCTGCGATATCGGGCGGCATTTCCAAGCCGAGGGAGGCTAGGGCTTCAACTCAGATCTCCAGGGTCTCGTGCCCGTGAACAATGACGATTGACGGCACAGCACATGTGTTTGATTCGGGACTGTATAACCGTCCAACAAGAACCGTGGCATGCACAAGGTGGGAAGCGCGGGTCTGGTCGCGGCAAGTGCAGTGAACTGGCCAGCGCTGTGGAGCTAGTGCGTGGTTTGAAAGCAGGTCTGAGTGTTGTCGTGTGCGTCCATACCCCCTTGGTGCCCAGCTGGTGGCTGCGCCATGGATCCAGAACAATGCGCGCGCTTCCCTCCGCTATCCCTTTGCACTCCCCAGATTGTCAGAAACTTGTAGCTCGGATGGTTCTCTCTAAACGCCTTGCCCAGGCTGTGTTGCCGCGGGCGTTTGCCACACAAGAGAGACTGCGCTAATCCCTTCGTAGTCGTTCTTCTGAATTTTGTTGGGGTTGGTGTGCTATTGCTTGCGGCGGCTGATGTAGCACACGGATGCCAGGCGTCAACATGGACTGCCAATCAGGGTCGGGGACGCGGGATGCGGGTTGTCAATCTCTGTTCTCTCGCTCAGATTCATCATGCTTCGAGCAAAACTGTTGTTCGCGCCCCGTCCGGTCTGCTATGTCTTCGCTTTCTCTGATGTGGTTGGTCCTTTCTTTCCCTGTGCAGGCGGCATGTGTTCAGGAATCTATGTTTCGAGCACCGTTAGCTTGGTACGGTTAGACTTGGTTACATGTGTTTTGTTGGTTTCGACGTCCTCAGACTATTTTTGGGGGATGGGTGCGGTGACGCAGGAACAACAAGTACGACCATGTGATCAACATTCCAGAAGCTGGTTAGCACCTCCCACTTCCCTCCTTCCCATCAGTTAGCCTGTGGGATAGGCAGCTGTCGAGTTCGCAGGTTTTGCGGCGTGGATTGATATGCATCAACGCGAAGAACATCAGACAGCTTTTGGAGCTCTTGTGTTCAATATGCTCGCCCATGGGGCTCTCGCGTGCCTCCTTGCTCCCATAGGCCAGGAGCTTTGCAGTGGTACCCCAGGAATGCTTCCCAAGGGACATGCCTTGTAGGTAGACGTGCGCACGTGGCTGTTATCCAGCTTTGCAGCTGGCACACGTTGCACAGCATGTAACTGGTGTTTCTCGTAACATGTCTGATGGACGATTCAACGCGAGTCAGGGTGGAAGCTACTACTCAAACTTATCAATCGCCATGCACAACATGAACCTGCCAGGGCTCAAAATTGGCGCGATACATGAAACTGAAGCACAGCCACACAAACAAAGCGGCATGGTGTGCATTGTATGTTTCCAATGTCGGAGTCATCAATGCGAACCTTCGCCGTTTAATCTGGAGGTTATATTGTAACGGAGCACGGATCGTTGAGATCCTTAGGATGACTGTGGCGTGCAAGAACATGAACTCGTAGCGCATTGTGCCGACTCATGGTGGCAACGTCTCGATGAAAGTCGTACTCGTGGAACACAATAGCGGAGCGATAAATGTGCGCACGTTGCAGTCCTGGAAAGTGTTCCCAATCACGACTTTGGGCGTGGCACTGCGAAGTGGGCGACTGCGTACAGCCCCAAGCAGGGTCTCTCTCTCACCGTCCTGGAGTGTGTTGCCGCCCATCTTGGCAGTGAGGTTAGTGGAGGAGGCGTACCGCCAGCTCCAAGGCGAGGTGGGACCCAGCGGCCACCACGCCCGCGCCCACGCCCACGCCCTAAACATTGCGCAGTCCAGGATACTGGCTGCTGGAGACGGCGCGCATGGGGCGGGGAGGTTGGAGTCGGCGTGGGCGGCGGCGATGCGCAGTGTGCCCGGGGAGACGAGCGGGGCGGTGGAAGCTCAGCCGGCACGGTTGGGCACACTCCCCACCAATAGCGGCCGCATCCAGTGCCCGTGCGGCGACAACCGCGACTACGGCTTGATGGTGCAATGCGAGGTAAGCCCGCTGCCTTGCCCTCCTCCCGCCCCGCCGCCGCCGCCGACCCCCTGGGCCCGTCCGACATCCGCCTGCGGACGCGCTCGCCTTTGCCGTGATACCTGAGACGATCCCGACTTACGTTGGACGCGGCTAGTCCTGGATCTCTTCGCCAGCTAACGTTTTCTTTCGGTAGATCCGGCGAAGAGTTTTGGCACTTTCCAGTCGATGCAGGTTCGCCATCGAACAGGGAGTACGCAATATTCTCAGCCGAGGCGGGTACCCCGAATATATGATACCGCATCCATGGAGTATGGATCCCCTGCAGAATAAAGCATGCCGTCCAATTCCAGTGCCCGGCGGAGGTTTGAAACAGTCTAAGCGAGTTGTTGAAGTTCACTTCTGAGGAGCTGTGTTTGCGGGCGCGTGTTGTGT
>NHOP01001216.1:0-11440 GCA_018697155.1 Pyramimonas parkeae | reverse complement strand
GTAGTCTAATAAGACAACACAGAAGTCATCATGAAATAGAGCCCACCGAATAATGTACTCGTGCGGCTGGAGCTCTTCTGGGCACCTGTCTCCACTATAGGCGCTGGGCGTCGGCGTACAAACTTGCCAACTTTTGATCCCAAATGGAAAGACGCACACGTAAGTAGCTTCTGGCCTTGCCTGCTCCATACCACATCACACACCAACTCTAGCATACTCTACCCCAAAACTGAAGCCAATTCCCTGATGCATTCGTATGAAACTGCTGGGCACTCAAAGTTGAAAGTAATGAGCATACCATACATGAAAAAAACACTCCTGTTGATCTGTGTAGATGCAGTAGGTAAGTTTCCATATACAACGCAGCGAAATGAATCAAGCTGTGCCCCAATTCATTGGCACCATCGTGGAGACATGTCATGTGTTGGCGCATACCAGTTGTTGCGATCGTAAGCAAATACATACAAGTTGGTATTTGAGTCAGATACCAAGAGACTGAGAGTGTTGCCGTCAATAAGGAACTCTGTGGCGAACACCTGCACCACCAGCCGTCGCAAGCATGAAGCCAACCACTGGACATGACGAAATGAATATGCTGATTGGAAAACTGGGACTTCTTGCCAACATTCTTGACAAAAAATCGACTGAGGTACATCTGTCAACAGCTAATTTAACGTGACATACATACTTCATTGAAAGCATCACAATCCAACAATGTATATGGCTTCGTTCGTATACTTACATTTATTCAACCACTAAATATGCTTTTGAGCCAGCAGTTCTCATGGTGGTTGTTTAGGCGATTGGTTTCATTGCTCGTTGATCGAAAATGACCCGCCAGCCAGCATGGCCTTTGATACATCATCGGCCGAGGCAACCACTAAATCAAGAATAAAACAACTCATTACGTCTGGTCAATCTACCAGGGTCGCCCCAGCAAACTCCACACGTTGTCAAGGCACAAGAAGTACAAACGCAAACAACTTGTGCGGCCAACATGAGACGGAACATGAAGTACGACATCTTTGTGTGGATTCTCAGCACAGAGCACATTGCAAAGTGTGTTATGGAATACACCACTTATGATTTGTCCTCATTGAAGCCATAAGACTTCAAACAGACTTGGAGTTATTCCTCAAATAGTATAAGAGCACTCTGAACCAAAACCCTCCTCAAATGCATGCACTGGGCTGGAACGATGCAGGTTCCTCAAACAACACGCATACCTGCAAGCTTTCAAAGTCCTTGGCGAGTTGCAATAGGTGCTTGCCCCCAGAGCCTTCCTTGTCTTCTCTGAAATGCAGGAAAAACACGCTCTTCAGCACGTCACCTAGCAGAACAAAGTTCTTCACCGTTGTCATGGACACCTGCAGACGCATGGTGGCAATTCACACGCCCACACCATCACACAAGTTTGTGAGTAGCCATACTCCCACACTAATCATGGGAAACCGCAGCAAACAATCGCAATGCAGCTGAGACTTGTAAGTTACGCAACTTTCATGGTGGGAGGTGCAATATATGGTGCTGAAAATCTTGCTCCTGGAGCGATGAAGGGCTGTGTGATTTCCGACAAAGGGTCTTCACAATATTGGACAGTTCCTTTTGAAATTTGTCGAACATTATAGATATGGTAATCACACAAGACGCAGAACAATGTTCCTTATGTAAAAACTGTACGACTCCTTGAATCGGCGTTTTGTTTGCGCCGTTAGCATCTTTTGTGTTCGTGGAAACTCCCTCTATTGCTATATCGCAAACTGCTGACAGTGCGAGAAATCACGCGTCCTGATATCCGATTGACAACGAGCAGATTCACATGAAGAACCAGCAATTGATTTCAGGCTGTATAACCCTACATGCGTACCCTTAGATGATGCCAATGAGCATGGACAAACAAAATTAGATCCTTGAGAAAGAAGTCAGCTCATTGAAAAGATCATTGTATCCAAGCCTCTATACAAGACAACAAAGGAATCAAACCAAAAAATCCCTCATAAGTCTGAGGAGGTGCAATGCTCCAAAAGATTGGCACGGCATCGGACTGCTCCCCTTGAGGTCACCTGTTCCGCTCGTCAGTTGTTTCACTAGCACATGCCACTTGACATGGCGGATGAGCAACGCGATGATATGCTATTGAAGTTTGATAGGTCAGTGTGCACTGCTCAACAAAACTACTAGAACAGTTCTGCGATTGAACACCAATAGTTGCTCTTGATATATCTGCGCAGTAAGTGCTGTGATGACTGCAACAGAACAGGCAATGGCATCCTTGTACACATCCATGCCACAAGAGAAGCTGAGAGCTCGTTGAACAGTCAGCAAAAACCAGTATCCAATCTGGGGGCACCCACCACTTGCATGGGCGCATCGAAGAATGCGCATCCGTCAAGCTTCTCCCCAGTCCACAAGTACACCATCAGTTTGGAGCCGATGGCGACGATGAGGTGGCCTTCTATGCCTGCAACCGCCGTCACGGGGCCACGCGTGGCTCCCTGCATACGAGCCCAACATGTTGTTCAGCGGTCACTTCCAGAGCACCGTCTCTCGAAGAAGCTCGCTCACCCGGTGCTTCCGACACTTGCGTAACTTCAGCAAGTATATTGCCAAATCCGTCATCTTCTTCAACCTGGCCAGCAGCCCTTGGCACCTGATGAAAGGACCTGCTGGTTTGAGGTTGCGATCATTTCAACTCTACCATAGGCAAGCGACTATCATCCAAAGCACTCAATATCACAAGGATAATTAATCATAGACCCTGGTCATCCCACCCAAAAAACACTCCGAGTACACTTTGCGGTGCCTTGTCCAATGTTCCAAGAGGGGTCCAGGATGCTCACCTTGAATTCGTGGGCGTGAGAGACTCTGCCTGACCACTGGGCGGTGGCTTGGTTGGGCCCCGTCATTTGGCGCGTCACCTCCAGCAGCAAGATGCGGCCCCGAGTAGGCACGTCCTCCCCGCCCGAGAAACCAGTGCCCACGACAATGAACGGGCGAGTGGCGGCTCCCGCCCCAGGCCCCACCTGCAACCGCATCGCAGGGAATCTAATCGGCCAGACTCAAACACATGCTTCGTGCCACAGATCCAATACTGATCAAAACGCAAGGCGATGAATAGTCCCTTGCATTGACAGCTGGGTGGAGAATGGCCATGGAACTTACCTGGAGCCCGTTTGATGTGCACGAACAATGCAATGAAAGAATTCCTTAAAGCATGCACAAGCAAGACGGAGACAGATGATTACGCTTGCAAAAGACAACAGACAAACCTGTACCCTGAAACCCTTGAACTCTAGAACAACGAGCCACGAAACGTTGTAGCCATTGACGTTGTTCTCACCGCATTGAGAAGGGCTACAAAAGCTGCCGAAGCAGTTGCACATCTATAGACGGTTCTCAAAATTCAATCAACGACGCAGAGATCAGACAGGTGTCGTTGCCAACTTTTTCAATGTCAACATAGTCACCACGACCCATGTTCAGTAAACCCTGCCTCTTAGTGCCATGAACCAGGCCAGCTTCGGTTATGGGTCAGAATCTAACCTGCAAACAGTTTATCTCTTGCACGAAGCTCAGACCAAATGGCAAAGCAGGTTTATGATCCTGTCCTGCGCATTTTGGAATTCGAGGTTGCGAGACTAGGAGAGAATCGTGATACTCACAACGACCCACAACACAAAACGCAATGCACAGTTTTCCTTCCCTGGGGGATAGCCCAACATTTTCCAGGCTATGTTTGCGTCAAGAATCTGCGACGCCACACAAGAGCTCAACCATTGCCAATGTGTGAGGGTGATTCCACACAGCTCAGTCTCATGCGCCGCCCCCGTCCTGTACCATAAGTGGTATAAATGTTCTGACAACACCGACTGCAATGACCCTGTCCAAACTTCAATCGAGTGCTTGACACTGTGCACATCTCACTGGTCGCAAGGTCACGCTTCAACCATCCCATCGTGACGCCAGGAACACCAGGAGTGTGGCATCAGCCTGGGACGTTGTGCATTTCTTGCAGGATTCCAATGCATTGAGCCAAATCGTCCGCGCTACCGATTTTGTCTGCAAGCTGGCCGTGCCTTGAGATGCACAGCCTTGAGGCAGAGGGCGGTTTCTCCCGGCTCCAGCACGGTGCGCCACTCCACCCCCCAGGACCCGGGAGCCACCACTCGGATCTCAAACGTCTCCTCGCGTCCGTCCGCCGCCGCCGCCGCCGCCATCGCCGCGCTGTTTGCCATCGCGGCGTGCACGTCGCCTTCTTCCACGCGCCGCGGCCGTGCAGGGGTGGGGTGGGAGGCAGCCAGCACGTAGCACTTGGTCTCCGCCTGAGGCAAGACGAAAGGGGAGGTGGGGAGGAGGGTGGGGGGTAGGGAAGGATGATGCAAGAAAAACAAAAACAAAGATATCAGGGACAGTTTAGTCAACCGGTGTCAGCGTGGCAGTGCCAGCCAACCCGGTGAACTAGTTGAGTTTAGCTGCACAGAGAGTGCACCTCAAAGGAAGCTGTGGTAGTGGAGAGGCGGTGTTTCCTTAGCTGTCACCTCCCCGGCGTAGGGTAGGTAAAAAAGGACAGAGATTTATCAGCAGCCAAGGTAGGTTGTGAGCGCACATAAACCAGCAACAGTGCTCATACCCACATATGAATGGGCTACAAGAGATCTGGCAGGGGCGCATTGGCCATGGCCGTACAAATTGTTCTTGAGCCTCGTTTTGGTGCGAAATGTTTATTGGTAAATTGATGTAACACGAAAAGCGATCAGAACAAAGATGAGGGGACTCTTTTGAAATTCAGGCGACAGACAGATGCTGGGTTATGAGGCGAAAAGTTGAACGTAGCGCAAATACACGGCAAACTACGGGTGCAAAAAACCTGACAGATTTCCATACGTAAACACCAAAATCTGCAAGGGAATGACTTCACAGAAGATCCAGGACACCAGAAACTCACTGAGTTGCCTACAGTTGATCAGATAGCACGTTCGCTGAAAGCATGTAGGATGGTGAGGACATGCTTCACTGGAAATTTCTCCTAGAGACTTTATCGGCTGACTGTTGTGTCAATTAATGGTTCCAACAGCAGGATCTCTGATCAAACATTAAGAAACACCAACTTCGCGTAAAGCATATGTTGTTGCATCACGGCAAGGGACAGTACGACAACAAAAACAGAAAAAAAAACGCGAGTAGCCTCCAACAGAAGGCTTGTTGACAAAAAGACGGATTGTGTTCCTCCATTGAAGGTCGTGCTTTCTCCCGCTGTCCCTGGCTTTTGAACAAAACAATACCAATTCGTCATCAGTTACTCCTTAGTTTCAGCAATGCTGTCTCTGAACGATATACACCAGTCCGGCCACGCATCAGCAAACCGGCTTTAACGCAATTGAATCAATTGACTTGACCTGTTCGGTCTGAAGACGTGTGAAATATTGAGCAACGTGCTCACCTGGTAGACCACGGCGTGCACGGAGCAGCGCATCAGCACGCGGCGCATGGGCCAGGGCCCGGTGTACGACACTCGAGCAGGGAGTTGGCTGAAGTGCAGGGCCCCGGACCCCTTGCCCACCTGTACAGTACATCGACGCGGCACCCACAAAAACAAACCGCTCGAGTCTTGACTCAACAAATTTGGATGCGATGGAAACTGAGCTGCGCCGGGAGCTTGGGCGATGCGAAGGATAAATCCAGGATGGCAGGACGATCAACAATGCAATACCAACGTGCATCAAACAGAAGTACTGTTCATGCAGAGCTCAGATACATTCAGGACAAACTAGGACAAAATTCAAACAAAGCTCAATGAACCGGTGAGAAAATGGTAAAATCAGCCTTGCGCTCAACTATGATATGTCAAGGCGCCCAGCAGGACGCTCCTGATAACAATAATGCTGGAAACCTCAACTACAATACGATCATACTTTAGACCCAGAGAACTTGCCAACAATCGCGCAGCTATCCATAGGTCATACATACACGGCACAACCTGTTTGAATGTATGTTGTGTATTGACAGGCGGACTTTTGTGTCGATACAACACAAAGTAGATTGCTGTAGAGACTTGTATTCCTATTGCATGTGTACCAGAGCTGTCCCATCACTTAGTGGCATCTGTCCAATGAGTGACAACTCGTCATATCAGAGTGCACCAATATCCAGCCGATTGTGGTACAGGTCAGCGCAATCTCGCCACATGTATCAAGGTACAGTCATATGGCTTGGAAGTTGGTTGGAAGCCCAAATCGTGTAAACAAACCATCATGTTGCATGACATGGAAAGCTGCAGAAAAATCGTTACAACACAAATTGCAGCCCCACCGTCAAAAACAATTCAAGTGCAACGCACATATGACACGAGTGCATACACCACGACTGTGTTGGGTGGCCTGGCGGGTAGGGCGTCAAGTGAACCCGCGTTCGAGTGCCAGCACGTGTATGGTTGACTCAACCAATAATCCTGGCTAGCGGGTCATCTTTGAACAGCAAGCTACGAGTTGCCGAAACAGCCACGATGGTATCTCGCGACCCGCAATCATCATCGTGACGATACACACCACAGCCGGCACACAGTAGGTCGAGTGGGGCTCACCGTGTAGATGAAGCCGAACGGGCAGTTGGTGTTGTGGAAGGAGGTGATGCTGAGCAAGCCGCCCTCGACAGGCACAGAGTACGTGCGCAAGGTCCCGCGGCTGGCAACCAGGAACATGGGGTTGGCTCCAGTCAACACAATCCCACTCACCTACACTCCCATACACCCACCTCCAAATGAACACACATAAACAGCTACCAACTCAAAGCAACCTTGCCGACAACAGCACAGTGGGTCAGGTTTCAACCGAATGCACAGGACGACATTCCTATATTGCAAAAAAAAACAAAAAGGAAATACTGAACTCGAAGAACACAAAGGCCTGGAAAACCTCAATGATATGGCTTGTACGTTAGGCTAGAAGAACTGATGGATACTGCCTCGGCCAATGATTGATCAAAGGCCATGCAGGCTCAGTGAATGATGATACCAATGGCCTCAATAAACATCCTTATAGTACTGCCTCGGCCAATGAATATCTAGGACCATGCTGGCTCGGCGGGTCATCTACGAATAGAGAGTGATCATACCAGCCGCCTTAACATCCTCCATGGTGGCTGGATGTTCACAAGATATAGAGAGAGAGAACGGAGCGACATCCAGGGTTTGCGTGCCACCATCTCACCGCGCCCTCCTTCCTGATTCCATCCAGCCTGGCCATTCTCCTTGAGCCGAACGCGAGTCGGGCGGCCCCGGGAGCTTGGGCCAAACCAGCTGCCACCCAATCAGAGGCCATCCGCACAAAGCGCAGCGCGGTTCGCGCGTTGGATGCGGCGTCGTCACCCGCCACGTCACCTGCCACGTCAGCCGGCCAAGGCGAGTGCCACCTGCCCCTCATGTGCAGCTCCTAAGCACCAGTGGCATATTCTGAGTGGATCACACGCTCCTCGTAGGCAACAAGCTAGGTGTCACGGATGGGTAGTACGAAAAACTGGTGGGCATTTCGTGCACAGCTGATGGTTGAGTAATTGAATCCACCGTTTATTTGAAAATTGTCAAAAATCTTCTAATTTTTTACGCTTTTCAACACCGCAAAAAGTTTATATCGAAATTCAATAATGCAGTCTTCGATGTCCACTCCGTTATCATGTTACACAAACCATTGATCTGTCATTGATACATTTACTAACCTTCTTCTGTTGATTCTATCAGTAAGAAATCATAATTGTGAATACGCTGTTGTAGCATAATGCGGACATGAATCTTTTGATAAATACTGCTGCTACACTGACCTGTGTTCTTAGGAAAAGCTGCACATCCAATGGTCAGGTGTCACTTAAATTCGGAGCTGTTCCTCCACACTGCTCGCCATCCTAAACACAAGATGGCCATTCCCATGCACATCATGGAATACGTACATAGAAACGGACATGGCCTGACCCAAAGAGTAGCCATGCAGTCTGAGTCGCGCACGGAATTCCACCGCTTCACATAGTCACCTTCAACACCCACGCATCAGGTCACAAAACACATGTTATGGATCCATAGCATATATATAGAAGGACATGGCCCATATCCCTTTTCCAATGGGTGACTAGCCATGTCCAGTTGGTCATGCGACACACTTCACTACTTCACAATTGGAAATCCGCGCGCATCAAGCCAGACACATGATCCATCACAAAGCACGGAATGCAAGGTGACGCGATTAAATTACTGTGTTATTGTTGCACATCCATATGAAACAAATTGGCATCGTCTCCTTCGTATCACTACGTACTGTTTGGGGTATGGTATATATGCTAGGCAATGACGCTCATACTCTGGAACGGAAACCATGTCGGATCAGTGAGATGATCAAATATACAACTCCACAAGGCAATCCTCCAAATCAGTATACCGAAGCAAGCAAGCACACTCAAGCACAAAGCTTGCAGTCCATGTAGAGGCGTATAGTGATCCTGGCCAAAATTGTTTGCTGATCTTGGCGAGTCCATGTGAATCACCAGTGTCATCCACATTAAGTTTGAGCTCAGCGCAGGCACACTGTTTGTAGTTTTTCACATGTCCCAGGGATGGCATGTGCATGGGAGACCCTAGGCTTGTTCAGGTGCAGATGCTTCAATTGTCAATTCCAATTGTGAATGCAGCGAATCACAACTCCAAACTACATCTGCATACCAGGGAATGGGTGAAAGGTTCACACGCTGTGAAAGCATAGATGAAAGAGAGTTATCCAGATGACCAGGACTCCAATAATGTACACATACTAGAATATGAATCTAATCCACCTGGCGGAAAGCCATGCCAACTCAGTCCAACCTTGTACACATGCATGTTCAGATTGATCTCTCACCCACTGGGCAGGATGCCACATTGACTCATTCACGTGCTACATTTCTCTGCTGCACATCGAAACTCGAAGAAACCATGCAGCTTGTCAACTACACATGTGTATCACATAGCACGCAATATGACGATGAATCTTGTGCTTTCCAGGGTCTTGTGCTTAGAGTGTCTCCTATGCAGCCCGATGGCATATGGATCCGTACGCATGCACGCGCAAACAGCGGGGCTGGTACCGCTTGTCTCGGCTGCTGGGGAGAGCGTCGCTTTGTAGGTGACAAGCGTGCCGTCATTTAATATCAGCGCAAGCATGGGCCGGTCCATGGCTCCGTTGTTAAACGCCTCCATCCTCACCTCCACCACCTCCAATGGCACTTCGCCCGCCCCGAGACTCTCCTGTCCCCCGCCACCACGCGAAAACATCCTCAGGCAAGTGAGGAACCGGCAAAGCAGGTACTTAGACAAGGGGGAGAAGGTCGCAGGTTGAGGGGTGGAGTGAGAGGTACCACATGGGAGCTGCCTCGGAAAACCGCCAGTAACTGAGTCCCTACAGAGCACTACAGCAGAGCGAAGACAATTCTGGGCCATATTTGTAGTTTGGAAAGAGGCTGGTTTCGGCCATTATGGGAGCCTTCTTTGTAGAAGTACAAGGTTGGAGTTCTTCTTGAAGGCAAGCCTGCCTCGGCAGGTACTTCTATCGTTTGCAATGACTAGCAGGGCTACATGGCGTTTTGATACATAGTGGTGACTAAACAGACAGGCATCCCATGATTATCAAATAGTCATCATCCCCCCTCCCGAACCAATCCCCCGAAATGAGGGGGGTTCACAATATTCATTTTCATTTTTATTGGTGGTAGCAGGTTGCTATTCACAAGCTAGCGTCTCAAGGGAAAACCAAGCATAGAGTCTTGTCACAAGAGACACTGCAAGACTCTGCCAATCAAGTGCGATTGCCGGCTACCAGTGCACTTTTCATCACCGGGCCAGATGAAAACACAACATGAGATACAAAAGGACGTCGACCAGCACGCACCGCTCCGCCGCCTGTGTCGCCGGCGCCGCGCTCCCCTTCCTCCAACACCGCCCGATTCTGGTTGGCTCCAGTGCACCTGAACGCAAGCTTCATATCCGGGAGGCTGTACATCTCCAAAACCCCTCCTTTGCGGCAGACCACGAGCATTGCCGGCTTGTGTGCGTGCGCGCCCTTGGTCGGAGCTGCCAACCCCGCCGCGCGGTGCATCCATCCAGGGGCCCGGGCATCTTCACCATCCCACGGCTGGGAGGAGGCGGGCGTGGTGTCGGCGTACAGCGCGGCCGCAGTCACCTCCCCCCCCTTGTGCGGGAAGGCGGCGCTCACGTTGATGAGCCGGGAGGCCGGGTCCCCGACAAGCAGCACCTGGCGGTTGCGTGGGGCGAGGTGCAGCAGGATGAAGGGGTCCAGGATGTGCGCCGAGAGCACGCGCGCGCTTGCTCTGGCAAGAGGGTCGGCGTCAGGAAGCATGGCTGACACAGCCACGTCCTGGGCTAGCACCTCGCCGGCAAGGAGGCGGACGCCCTTGGGGTGGACCTGCGAAACGGGGGGCGGGGCGCGTTCAACAACACCGCCAGCGCACAGGGAGGAAATGCATCGACAAACGCTTGTGATTGTGATTGCGATTACGATTGCGTTGCATTCACTGCAAAGAGCCTATGTTGATGCTGATCCAGTGCAACAGTATTCGGTGGGGCGAGGTTGAGACCACGACTCAACTTCGAACTACGAGACATCCTAGCGATGGGTTGGGTGGTTCGCACGACACCCAGCCAGTGCGGCTGTTGATACAGCAGTGCACTGTTGACTTGAACCAATAACTTAACGAGATCAAGTCATCTGCCCCAACAGCTACGCATGCCGACATGGGCTGAGGGGCAATGACTGTGAAATGAAGAATGAGGAGTGGCCAGAGATCATTGTTGTCAACTACCAGCAGATTTCGAGGAAGAAAGTGATTTGAGACATTGGCCAATCCACAGAGAAGCTCACCCGTTTAAAGATGAAGGAGCATAGGATAGGTCAGGAGAAGCATCCAGGACAAAAGGATCCAGGAGCAAAACAACCACAACAGCACCAATAGCACTTGGAACAATCCAACAGCGCGGAGCGAATCGCGGCTAATCACCTGGTGCCCAGATTAAAATCAATCTCGCTTTATTTATCATGTCTCTCGTAGACCTGTCGTTGACGAACAAATCCAGCTGTGAAACAGCCTTCAACTTGAACTAGCAAGCCCTGGAGCAGGAACGCGCACCATCTCTCACCTCAGTGCAGACGCGCTTGTCTATTTATACTTCACTCTTGATGCACTATTCGAACATGTTTCACGAAGGACGAGTCTTCCGCCCTCACATACATTGCGAGCCAATGACAGCATCATGGATCCAACAACTCACACACCACTCATTTTGCGAGGGTACAGCTCCATCCTAACGTGCATGTTCTACTTCTGAACCAGGGCCGCTTCTCCCTTTCTTAAGGTGCAAACAAGACATCCATACTCCAAGCCGGAATTTTGTTGTATTCACTTTCAGTAC
>NHOP01001215.1:0-11442 GCA_018697155.1 Pyramimonas parkeae | reverse complement strand
TTCGAATTGGTCCAAAAGATGCCGTGCTACTAGTCTAGGAAACTGAACATGAAATATGTATTGACCTTACTAAATGCCGGAACCGCCTTTTCAATGTGCACATAATGTAGTCAGGGGATTAAACTTGATTACTATAAAATGAAGCACTCACCCAAGCGTAATTGAAGTCATCGTCTACTTCAAGGTGGATGCTAAATACATGGGATTCCCGAAAATGGTCCTTTCCCATTCGCGATAATATCAACCTCCTTCATCCCATGCATGCATGAGATTTCTGCTACTTCACAATTCCGATCGCAAAATTGTCAATTAGCCTTTTGTGCGCGTAGCTCGCTATCCTTCAAGATAGAACCAGATGAGCAATGTCTTGAATTTAGCTGATCTGGTTGTATGAACTGTTTTGCGAAAGGGGTCATGATATTTGACGCTTCACAGAGTGATACGTTTTGGAACGGGCACGTGATCGACGCTCATGGAGCCTTCGGATTCTAGCATTCGTATTCCCGGGCGCACTCAGCGATCTGGTGGCTACCAATGATGTTTGCACGATCACACCATCAATTGTGGCTTCTCCAATGGATGATCATTGCACAAGAATTCCTGATTGATACAGTCAAACACGACATCTTTGCCAATCATCCGTCCACAAGTAATTTTCATATTCGAAAGATTCCCTCGGGCTGTGTTGTCCTGGCGTCAATGGGCACGCGTATGTCTTGTGCGGCAGGTGCGGCACATGGTAAGCCGTGCCCAAGGTGATTATCCGTTGTTCACATACACTATCAAGGGCCATACATAGTACCCACAACCTTAAGAACATTTGTGAAGACCGCTGATCTGTTGAACGTAACAATTTGCGTGTGTAAAGCCCACGATTTTGACATGCGCACTTCAAATGTGAAATATCTTGAAACTTCGGAGTCAACAAATAGTGACTTCATTCTGTGTTGAAAGGCCCCACGTTATATCTTGTGGGTACGTCGCTTATGAAACTTACGGACAACCAAAGCCGCGACTGCTAGTCAAGTAATGTCATCTGTCGGCGAACCGGTACGTTTGTGTTTCTTGACAAAGGTTCCTCATACCTGTGATGTTTGTTCATTTGCAATCTTGCAAAGTGTTGCACCACGACTCACACAATTGATTTGTGCGTACCTATCGTTTTGACAGCTCAGAGCCTGTCCAGGAATTCCATAAATCGCAATATTGGAATTACGATTCCAATATCGTAAAAAGCACGATATTGGAATCGTGCTTTATCATCATGTCAAGGTATTGGTGCAATCAACGTTTGTCAAGTTGAATTTGCATTGCTCGCAATATTCGTTTGCTTGACCAGTCTAGCCATGAGAACATGTCTATGTTTTTCTATGTCTGCCGTTTCAGAATGAATCGTGGAGGCACTCTTGGTGTCATGATATTTATTTCGGTAGTGAGGAGGTGGATTCTCTTCATGCACGTTCTCCTATGGTCAAATCCAGCATCGGGTTTTGCTCCGCTTTCACCATCTCTAGTACGTTGAGTGCCGTGTTTCCATTTCGGGTCAATTTGACCACGTGTATAAGAATATTTTGCATGAATCGTAAAAACCAATACTGGAATGTCACAGATGATGTGGTGCACAAAGGCCCCAGTACAAAACAAACATAGGCAATTGCCGGTTTCCACTCCAAAAGCAACGTCAATGGCGTTTGAAATGTTAGAGGCAACACAAACCTTTGGTCTCGTTTTATGTGCATCCTCTACACCATGCACATGTTCGTAGCAATAATCCATTTCGTGTTTTGAAGTTTGTCAAAGTCGTCATCTTAAGGATATCATCGCGAAAGCATCACGGTGTACACAGATTCTCATTGATCGAGCAAACTACAACAGACAACAATGCCAATGAAGGCATGGGTTCCTATGAAAACTGTTTTGCGCACAAAAGCAGCAAGATACATATCGAAAGACCATGTACATTGTCGCAAAAATACACTCCTTAATCAAATAGCCACGTATCCATGAATTGAAATGAAATGTGGATAGTTCAGGTACCTAAAGATATAGCAGCGAATCTCAAAAGGTACACAGATAAGTGTGTGCACTGTGTGAGATTCGCCACTCGATCACTGAAATGTATTCACACAAATGTATTCACATAAGAGAACGGATGAAAGACACACCAAAGGCATGAATGACAACACTATAACTACACCCATCAAGAAAGCATCTCAAAATTATTCTTCCGGATCAAAATCTTCCAAGCTGGTGTCTTCTACAAACCCAGATAAATGCGTCATCTTGTTTCCAGCAGTCTGCATGTTATCACGTTTGCTAAGCTCTACATCAGGTCCAATCGCCTCGAAGAGTCGATTGGCTCCCACATCTTCGCGATCGTCAACCTGGTGCCAGTTCCCCACCAAAAAAATAGTTGAGTCTCGTAACACCCATAGGGACCAAACCAAACGCGATTTTGCGATATCGTGTGCTGGAACCGTTGAGCAACATCTACGAGGATATATTCATACAATCAGGCTTGAGATTCTCAGGGATCCTCACGTGGACGTGGATACATCCCAGTAAATTTTGCTTGTAGCCTTGCATACATATATTATCAGAATGTGTGTTTGGATACAGATCAGACACCATCATATGAAGCAGCCGCAAAAATTCAACTGTTTCATGATTGTTCCAGTTGTCCAGATTTGTAACTTTAATCTGGTAGAACTGTTGCATCGCACGCCCTGTTGCGAGGTGAAAGCCACAACGCACTGTGCAGCACACTAAAAACAACCAATCTTCCTGATGGTGGTGCACAAGCTATCACATGACAAGTTCTCTCATGCATACACCCAGTCACATGCTCTTTTCAATGGGATAGTGTTGAATCCACCACACACCGCGTGCATGAGCATTCTCACAACAAGCAAGACGATCTTGCTGTGAAAATACGTAGCATCCTCAACAAGTGGTCCATTCAAAACAGCCAAACAAACGCGAAATATGAAATCGTACAGATTAAGGTGCGTTACGCACAGTTGCAAGACTCGGCTTCCCCGGAATCATATTGCTCAAAGCCTGCGACAATCTACTGGTTGCGCCCACTTCTGCTGGTCTGCTCTGAACGGATTCCCAACAATCGTCCAAGTGGTTGCAAAACACAAGACTGTTTCACCATATTCTCGGCACAGTACATTCTCTCCTCAGGATAATCTCGATTAACAAAAACAAGGCTCAGATGAAAAATACAATGCTGTCCTAAAGCATGTCATGCACTTCACTCTCTCTCGCTATTGTGATGTACGTTGTTCCAAAACCGCTTACCAAATGTTTATCCAACACAACACATAATGTTTGCACGCACTTGCAGTGTGTGAGGAAGGCTACAGATCAAAACTCATTTTCTCAAAGTCAATGTGAAAACTGAGCGTTACTTGAGAGTGATGGTTTCTCAAGTGTACATGCATATCCCGACCAATGAGAGCTAATGCTTCACATATACTTCCAAATGATGATCTAATCTGGATTTCATGAAATCGAACAACGACGACAGTGACGGTCACTTGAAGAGGCCCAAGCCTGCAGCTGCAGGGTGCGTGTTGCATTCTACTAGCATCGAAATGCAGCAAGCATGTCTAATAATACCAAGTTGAGTTATGCGTGAATTGAATGACAAGCTCCCCTCACTCATGGACTTGACCTTCAGTACCTGAGGAGGAAGCTCAGTGGAATTGTGAGGCTCAGGGGGTCTATGTCGTCTAGGCTTTTGCGCCAACAAGCTTGGGAACTTTTCTAGGAGCGCCTCGCCCTCGGCACCTGCGAAGAGAAAAAAAACAATCCTCAACGTAAACAACGCCAAGGGATGTGCTCGTACAGTGTGCTGGTTCGGCCAGCAATGTTCTACAGGACCACCCGACCTGTTGTCTTGGTTTGATTTCCGCTGACGACGCTCGTTTCAATGATTATGGGCAAATCTAGATAACCTGATACTTGCCGTCAACGAACGGATTTTCCGGTGAATAAGTACTTTGGTATGCCTTCCTTCAAATGTGTGAAATCTTGCCGCAATCGCCTACGAAAAATTTACATCAACGTTTATCTCAATTGCACGCTGTCTGTATCCGCATTCTGTTTCTGCGTGGATGATTGGCATTCGCAACACGAGCAGCAACACCTTCATGCACCTTCTTGCAGCAAGGGAGACGGTGCTGGAACACATGCATCATCTGAAACTCGATCTTTGGGAATTTCAAAACAATCACTAAACCAAGTTTCACGTACATAGGCTTCAGGATTCAGGGTTTAAAAATGCCACCATCCGAGCAACAACTACATGCATTCATTCAAAATCATTGAGATGTATGCAGGCGCGTGTAGTAGAAGTCCATCCAACCGTCAGACTTTCGTGAGGACAGTTCTAGCGCGTGTAAACCTATCAGCAATTGTTTCTGCTGTTGGCAAGGCCAACCTGATATATCCAAGTGTTCCCACACCTTGCGAGTGAGCAGCGAACTGTACACCGAGGCAACTGTCTTTCCTCGTGGGAAACAATCCTACCGCCTGCAGGTTCACAGTCCGATTCTTTCTCAATGATCTACCGGTCATTCATGTGCATTGCGCAGCGCTTGCCGTTCTTGCCTAGGTCTAATTGTTACATCTCACGTCCGCCCATGGCGTTTCTTCACAAGCGTCCGCAGTGGCAATCCAACCTCCTCCACACCAAGAAAGCGACGGTCGGCGCGAGCGCGCACCTGGCCTGTTGGCGCTCAGCTTCATGTCGTGCAGCATCTGGCTCACCAAGCGCCGGCACAGCACCACACTCCGGCGCTCGTGGGGCTTGGAGGATTCGCAGAGAGAGTCCCGCATATCGGGGGCGTCGCCTGCCCCAACCCAAAAAGTTGACTACAACAGATCAAACATCAACTCTGAAAGGGCGGTGGGGGGTGGACTAAGCGGAGCAGTTCATGATTTCAGGTGCCTGAGGTTATCATGAAGTGCCTGCAAAGACGCGCGCAATCCCGCACTCTCATAGCACATGGGCTCCTGCGACACAAGATTGAAGTCACATACAGAGGCAGCATCTTCATAAAGACCTCGCAATGATCGGATTCATGCATGTGATGTTGCACGGGAACAGGTTGCATACCCTGGGGGAATGTCTACGGCGCCAGCTGACAAATGGGCAGGCGGCAAGGTGGGCCCGGCGAACCAACTTGCTTTGCATGAAAACGGCACGCTCAATTTTGGACACAGCCGGGACGACAAGACGACATTTGTTCGATGTGTTAAGGTAAGCAGCTTAAGGTATACGGTACCGGACGGATTCAATTTGCAACAGTACGCAATGCCAAGCGCATTGCCAGTCACGGGCAATATGTTCAGCCCAGCAAGGCAACTACACCCACAAACGCTTAATCACTCACTAACTTCATGGCGAGTTAGTTGGCGGAACATCACCTCAGCTGCAGGAGTGTACCTTCTCGGGAAGCTCCGTCCATGAGGTGACACTGCCAACCCACACAGGATGTCTCCTACAATCCTCTGGATTGGAGCCCAGAAAACAAAACTTAGATGTGCACCATTCACACTGTTATGGTATCCACGCAGGCCCAGTGTTGACGCTCTAGGGGTGTCCGCACTGATCTTTCTGAGCGCGCCAGATTCCCTGGCGGTGTCCTCCCCAAGTTCCAAGGCCCAGCGCACCAATCAACGCTGGTGAACTTCCCAGAGCATCCGACAATTTGATATATAAGCCGAGGCACGACTATTCCCAATACACAATCGAAGTACAGCGGAGGTGGAGAAACCATCGCTTATCATCTGAGCAGCCAGAAAACAACACTCTAAAGCGGTAAGTCATCTTTGGTAGAATGAGTTCTTTTTACACCAAGGGCGATGACCTTTCTGATATACTCTCCGCATCCCAAAAACACACAAAACATCCATGTGCTCCAACTCGAGCGTTACCTACACTACCACCCGAAACAAATGCAAACCCTGGACTTTATGCCCCAGCACTGACCGAGACAGTGCGTCCGTTGCCGATGTTTCATGTAAACAAACTAATCCTGCTTGGTGAGCAGTGCAGAATATTAATGCTACAACAGCCCCCCGCGAACGAACTCCCTCTCGCCAAAGCCCTTGCATGGGCGTGTGCACACCGCAATCTTCTCAACACGCTGAGGAATCGTTGGGCATGACAAGCGCGCAGCCACCGACGCACTCACTTCAGAGACTCGCCCCATCCGCTCACGCGCGCACTTGTGCTCCTCCGTTCAATTGACCCAACACAGCAAAATCACGGAGCACCGCAAATCCCCCGAGGGCTGGGGAGGCGTGTTATGGGCGATATGGGGGCCCCGGCGCACCAGTGAGCTCTGCCAGTGCCAGGCCGCGCTCAAAGGGGTCGGGCTCGCGAAGCGCGGCGCGCACCTGCTGAACACAACCAACTCCTCATCTTTTGTGAATCAGGTTGCGGGCGCGGAAAGCAGTGCAAGCTTCCGGCTGGTTTGAGTACTGAGGACGACAATATGGCTGAAAGCCTCCTGATGAAATAATGGACACGATGAAAGGGTCTCCACAACCACAGGGAGCAGAGAGAGAAGGTGTGGTCGCACAGAAACGGGCATATCGGGCGGAAATTCTACCGAGACGAAACCTCAAATCACATATTCGGAGAAGGCCTTGGGCCATCCCGGATCATCAAGAATAACGCACAACTCTCCTTGACAAGTTGCTGGGTGAGAGATTCGACTACGTTTGACAGGGACCACAACACACACATGGAGTTAAATTCGTGCATTTCAGTTGAAAGAGGGGATAATCTGACCAACGCAACTTCCTACTTTAACACAACAAATATATTTCTCTTTGCAAACACATAAACCTGGTTGATCGCAATCGCATCATGATATGGAGGGGTTGGTACCCGGGTGTGGGAATGCAAAGCCTCGGCCAGCGCCTAACTCAAACCTGCTTGCTGGCCGGTCTGCTTCCATTAAGCGAGCGGTTGTTCATCACTCCAAAGTGTTTCCGAATGGACCACATGTGAATCAGGCTGGTTCGATCAACACATGAAGTTGCATCGCATGGTCCCAGCGACTAGAAGAAATGTTGCAAGAACTGCAAACATGCACCGGTCTGGTTCCTGCTTTGGCTACACATGAGCATGTATACATCACTATTACGTTCGGAAAGTCCACCCACCGAAAAAGCGCACCCCTCGCAAAAGATGGAATTAGATGTTGTAATGCTCAACACAAGCAATACGAGCCCACATACCTTTGCTAAAGTGTGCGTCTACACGCACTAGGACCAGGTACGACTTGGTCCAAGCATTTTATAATGTTGTATTCAGCACCGGCTCAGGCCCAGGACTAGGCGTCCAAAAATCTCAAACAACAAGGCTTTGTCGAGCTTGGATTGATGAGGTGTACCGTCACAGCTTGAATTTCTTGGTGAAGGTCTTCACTGCTCGTTCGTAAGCTGTGGCAATACTGAAGTGAGCCAGTGGCGGCTTGCGACAAATGCCAAAAGCGGCCCCTTAGTTGCAGCAAAATCTAGGGGATGCTGGACAACGACACACCAAATGGCATATGATGCACGCGCTTCCATGGTATCTGTTGAAAGCACATATCAACGCGAAACTCTTGAATGGAACGCCCGGCTCGTGCGGTTCACGCACCATTTGGCCAATCGTCTTCAACTTGAAAGGGTGGGCAAGGGTACCCCTGACAACAGGGATTTGATCCTCAGGGTAGGGGGAAGGGGGAGGGGGTGTGGGGCCTTTCCACCCATCCCTCCAAAAAGGCGCTGAGTCCTGAGGGCGAGCAAGATACAAAACATCCGACGCTGTCATTGGATCTCGTACTGCATCGTCGCGCACACGTGGAAATTGTAAAATCATTTGATCTGTGTACTCGAACATGATCACGCAAATTCATCAAACTGTACTGAAAAGGGTGAAGGGTAGACGGGAAGACTCGTCAAGGACAGGGACGACATATAATCCTATGTGGCTTGTGAATTATACTTGCGCATCACTGACTGCACATCCAGGAGTCGCAGGCCGGATTAACATGAATATACGTAGTTATGTAGTAGTGCACTCTAGGGTGACATAACCAAATGTATTTGCTTGTTGTTCCATGTGCAGATGGTTGCGATGGATTGTGGTCGTATGCAGGGAGTGGAGTACTTACTAGTGCTTCACCCACCCACACGGTGTCCGTGTCTGACCAGGCTCTTGGGTTCAGAAGCCCTTGCTGGATGTGCGGCTGGTGAGATGTTGGGGAAAAAATCATAAATGGAGCCAACGCCACCACTGGTAGCAGCCAGAACAGCCTAAAACCCCTGGAACCCCAAACGCCCTCCAGATTTCTTGAAAAAAATATCCCCAATAAGTTTCTGTTCAGTTATGCTCCAGAAATGGCATTGGAAATTTCCACAAGCTCCTCTCGCTCACACAAGCCAAGTCATGTATGTGGACGGGCAGTCAAAGACATAGAAAACACAACTCTTGAACAAAAAATCTTGGAATGTCATCCAGACACCCTGGTTTCCATTGCACGAAGCGATGGACAATATGATAAAATGTCCATAGAATCATCTAGAACTTGCACCGCAAAATCATATACTGGATTTTGTATGAAATCAATAGGAGATAATAGTTAAACCAATGTGGTACCTCATTAATATCATATTGGATTATGATGAACTAGGATATCCAGCGTGATGTGTAATATGAATTTCCACCTGCAAGAATGTGTCGGTCTAGTTGCTGTTGCACAACGAAAGCAGACCACATGCGGCACATAGCTTAGCCTTCAAGTGCTGCTCAAATCTTTGGAGGTGACATGCTATCGCACAAACTATGCATTTCATATCCAGTTTTGAGATGTGGCACCATGCATTCATTCCGAATCATCGCTAGGATCGATGCATTAGTTTCTGTCATACACTTAGCATAAGAAACAACAAATCATAAAAAACATAATTCCACTTCTGAAAAACGCCACTATGCCATAACGTGGACGTTGACAAATGTTCAGATAAATCACTGTCCTTGTTTCGAACAAATGCTTCAAGACCATAGAGCATGGTCAAAATCATCCAGCGGTTCAAAAAAAAAAACATTTGAGACTTCTTGAAAGATTGGAGTTACTGTTGAAGTGATCCAGAACAACTTGTATTGACATACCGTTTTCAGTCGCAACAGGGGACATCACCAACGTCAGAAAAAACTTATATCTCACCGTCTGGAAATGCGCAAGGGTGTGCTCGTCAGCGGCAGCTTGCTAATATTGCAAACAAAGCCCATGCCGCCTTGGCGCCACCGCATTGAACAAATTGTTGTCTCGAATCTTTGCGATCGATTCTTGCACGCACACACGCCACTTTACATGAACATGTTTTCTTGGCGACAGAGTTCTAGGAGCGTACCAATATATGCTAAGAAGTTCAAGTCCCGATGCTTGCAGAGTCATGCGTTCGTTCACGAGCACGCTGAGAAAAAAATACAAACATGCAAGAGCTCACGTGATCGAGATCAAACACTCCATTGGATATGAATTTCAAATTTTGAAATCTCCGGTTGTCATGGTGGTTGTTTCGGCGATTGGTATGATCACTTCCTAGTTGAAGATGACCCGCCAGCCAGCATGGCCTCCAACGGTTGTGACGTTTGTTGAGGATTCATGGCCGCGGCTGGAGACGCTATGACCTCCTTGCGCACAACTCTCGATCCTTGCGGCTTATGGGGCTCTCGTGATGTCAGAGGGCCATGACGGAATCGCAATCGTTGGGCAACCCGGGAGCATACCGAGGCCCATGATGTGCAAAGCGATGAAAATCCGTTCACCCGAGGCATGAGAAGGCAACGCATGATATCGGCCAACCATACAACCATCGGCTTCCCTCCCCGCATTGTTTATTGTTAAGTTGGGGCTCGCGGCGAACTTCATGGGGGCAATGAACTCACACTGAACTGCTCATCGTTTAGCGGAAATTGGGCACCACAATGGGCCATACATTGATTCTCGCGACGGGAGTCTCCGAGATCGCGAGATTCCATGGTGGGGCGATTGCACCGTTGGTCTCGATCGGTCAAACTTTAGTGTCCTCGACCGCTTTGGGCTGTATCACAGTTATTACTTTTGGAAGGAGCATTCGTCGGCTGGCAAAATTGAGAGTGATCGCTCGCAGTCCCAGACTCGAATCACCATCCCGCGTCACGATCAGAGCGTGAGTGGAATATATGATGTGCATGCACATGTTGGAAAATCCGACCAGGGAGATGCCTCACAATCCTAGAGTCAAATCACCTTCCCTCACCATTAGCTGCCCGTAATTGCCTTGCCATCACTTTCCCTATTATGGATTTGGGAGACAATCAAGTCGGGAATACAACTTGCGATCCCAGACCCTGATCGCCATTAACTGTGGAACCATCGGCGTTTCGTGGTGGTTGATCAGGTGGTTGGCATTATCACTCGCCCCTCGAAGATGACCCGCCAGCCAGCATGGCGTATTTGATTGTGAATCGACAGCCGAGGCAGAACCTGCTCATATCCAGGCAGGAAAACTGGACCTCACGCGCAAGAGCCGTGGCCCAACCATCCGACAGGTCGATCGCCATGAAATGAACTTAGGGTTGAGTATCGGTGTATTCATGCGTTGGAGCACATTATCGCAGGTACATCATTCGTAGCACCAAATCCACATCACCAGCCCTCGGCATATCCACTGGGAGTGTCTAGCAATGATATTGAATCCCCCCGCATATGGGGGATTGGTTCGGGGTTGTTCCCTCTTTGCATGCGGGGAACCGGACTCAAGCCACGGGCGTTTGCCCCTACCTGTAAGGGTCTAGTATATTATAGGCAGCTGTTATAGCGCAGTTACGGGAGCACGATCATGGTACCATATCATGGTAACCTAAATCACAACATCTCTTCATTGTTGAGTGTACGAATATGGATTCCCGTGATGGCATCGTTGGCAGGCAGATCTCGGACCCTCGGTCCCGGACTACATTCATCAACCTTATGCATGTTTTGCAGTAATTGCAGAATTTACGCATGTGCTATGTATCATCATGATCGCGGATCGGGATCACACCGGACATCCAATTACTCAGGAACATGAAGCATGCTGACCAACTCTCGGACGGGCGTCCCGAGTGAGGAGATCACGCCTTTCATGCATAGCCTGTGCTGTGCCGTGACGCGAGCAAGCATAATGTACGTTGGCGAGTAATTATACCAAACGTATTGACAATCACCATGATAATTGATGGTTGATGCGTATCCTCCCCGGTTAATAAGGAGATGGGTTAAAACAGATGGTTTATGCTCCCTGGTATTCCACTTCCAACTCAGTTTGCTTATCAGGTCATTTTCGTATCCGTTCAGTATTGTTTATGCTATGGTGTTCGCGATATCCAAACAGACAAGGAAATCC
>NHOP01001214.1:0-11445 GCA_018697155.1 Pyramimonas parkeae | reverse complement strand
GTGTGTGTGCCAATGGAAAGTGCAAGGAGTGGCAGCGATACAAGTTCGAAAATCAACTCTCACGTCAGGTATTGGGTGAATGTGATTGCACAAATGATTGGAACATATTAGGAAGATGTATATTTATGCGTACATGGCTATTATGGCTATCATGGCTATCCATTGGGGTGAGGCTGCAACTGTCATCGGACAAGGGAGTTGTCCCCCCCAAAAGCTTATCGACCACGTCGTTCCTGCGGTGGTTGTTTAGGTTAATTGTCAAGGAAGAAGTTGAGGATAAAATTAAGAAGGTTGTGTACCATCAGCATGAACTCATGATAATCAGGACCATCGTATATCAGGGGGGACTTGCACCTATATAAATATATTGACCCCGGCAGGAATCGAACCTGCAACCTTCCGATCTGGAGTCGGACGCGCTACCATTGCGCCACGAAGTCTGTGCTCTCACGTCGTTGCATATATGCTAATAATAAACCTAAGTTTAATCTTACCGGCTCTCCAGCCTGCCCTTTGATGAATCGACGGCCAAGACCCTAATCGTGTCGGAGCTCGAACTCGTGTTTCCCCGAGTAAGAAGCGGTCGGCCTTTCAACTATGCCATCCAATATGGGGACCTTTTTTCGTTTCCATGCGATAGGCTTAGGAAATGTCACGTTCGAGGTTCGCCGCAAAATATTGTGGATGCATTGTTGGTGCCCGGCATGTTCACGATTTCTTGGAATCGGCCACCCCTTATGAGAGTTTCACGCCGCCGAATTATTGACCGACCGGTGGCGGGTGGTCGAATCGACCAACTACTTGTGCAATGGAAATCTCGTGCTTACGTTATTTCGTGCCATGGCACCCACTGGCTGCGTCCACGTATTGATGTAGACAGTCAGTCATTGGCAGAGTGTAGAATGCAGTTGAAATACTTCGTTCAAATACTCCACGTCGACTATAGTCGGTTTGCAGCCAGTTGGCAATGCATCGCGCCATCTGAACTACTTAATAGAGGTTTATGTTATTATTGTAACTGCAGGTTTATGCGATTCGCCAGTCCACACATCTTCGTGTATTGAGTTGAAATGAAAAATGCCTTGGCAGGAGGTTAATTGAATTATCACAACGTACAACATGTGACACGTAGCACAAAGTTGAAAAGTGGACGAATCGAGGTTTCAGAAGAGTATATATTTCCGGGAAAATTACCGCATGCACTCTCGCCATTTACGCACGTGCAATCCGTTGACCATATTCCCTGACCCCTTTAATCAATTGAGGTTCCTGAAGGGGTGGTTGTCCATCTCATTTATCATACATTGGTAGGTCCCGATGCTAAATCTATATTTATCAATGAAAGATGGTGATGATCATTTGGATCGTTGAGGTTGAGCGTGGGAGGCGAATATCCTGACCCCCTTGACTGATTTGGGTTTTACCATCCACTTGTGATTGTACTCCCCCCTAAAAATATTGCCTTCAGAAATAGGATTGTGGAACTCTGACCACTCGTGCAGTTGCATCTCCGACCATTCTAGCGTGCCGGCGCGACCTGGTACCTATTTTCCCACTGTCTTGCAAATAATCCTCGTTGCATTGCTCGAAGATCGCGTTGAAAATCATTTCATCGTCACGCCACATTTTACAATTACGCTAAGGTATGTGATATTTAGCTCAGTAGTTGTCGCGAGCTTTCTCAGCCACCTTCGCGCATTCGGCTTGAATCGTTTTTCCGAAGATGCTAGTTGTTCAATTCGAACTTTGGATGTGCCGCACGATTGATATTTTTTTTGTGTTGCAAATCAATGCTATTGTGTAAGAATCTTTCAATCAAGGAGCGAAACTTGTTGAGAGGTGAATTCGTCGGCAAAGAGCTAGAAGCTCTTGCCGAATTCATTCCCGTTGCGTGAACAACACTACGCTGCGAGATTTAAGGGGATCCGTATCGTTGCAATCGATAAGAGAAAGATTCTCGACGCTCATTGAGTTTCGTCTATTGAGTTTCCGGTCGTGATGACATGATCTCAAAAGATTAACTGACATGACCACCAGACTTGATGTTCATGGAATCAACATCACTCAAGGATAATGCTGACGGTTCTCAACCGTACATGGCCTATTGATTGAATCATACATGCTCGCGGGGTCTTTTAAATGTATCATTAAGTGGTGTGTTTTCTGAATTGCTGACATCTTTTCATTCAGGAGACACTGATTGGCATTTGACGTTGAGTTGAGATTCACACCCTCTGGGTGTGGGGTAAGTGCACTGCCCAAAGTACGTACTGCCTGTGCATTTTGATGATGTTCCCTCTATACCAAAGTCAATTTCATGTCCTGTAAATTAGATTTTAATCGAGGGTACCCCGAAGGAGGGGGGCCACATTTGACACAGTGAAATCATTCACTGTTGTGTCTTTTGATGCTCATAACCATGCACTGCGTTGAATCCCTTTACGTCTCTGGATTCCCATAGCAACAGCAAGACACTTGATGCTTGCACTGCGTAGTAAGTAACATATACCATGATAAGTTATTGTCAAGCGTAGTAACATATGCCATGATGCGCTGTAAATGCGTGCATTCACAACAGAAGACGCTGTCGTAAATGAGGATGTGCGGTAAAAAATCTCATATTTGTGTTCATGGTTACCGTTATAAGGTCGCAGGTCAAGTATACATTTGGCTTAACTGTGTGGGCAGAAAAATATAGAGTATCTTCAAGAGATCAAGGGCATGTGAAGTTGTTGAAATGGGTAGAATGGTTTTGAATTCAGCTCAGCTTTGTGTGGTGGCTGTTCGATCATAAGTAGGCCCCGATAACATCCAGAACATTGATGCCCCCCCTTATAGTAAGAAACATGTTTCCATCTATATACCTGCAGCGTTACAGAATATTTCATTGACAGCGTCCAGCATTACATTCATACCATAATCATAGCAACGAACCCGAATTCTTTGTTGGCATTCGACAAACATGCAAACTGCACAAACACAAACACATACTCCACGAACGCTGTGCAGGTTTCAAACGCCGTTTGTATGGTTCTTCATTTTTGTAGGTTCCCTTTGAGCTATCTGAGCTATCATTGGGCCCTTGTACCCGCCGCAGGCTTCTCTTCGCTCCTCGAAGAACTCATCGCGCACCACCATCTTGTAATGTCGGACACTGCCAATGTGATGGTAGCAGCTGTGGGAGTCAAGGAGGATGCCCCCAACGCCAATGCAGTGTACGTCAACTCCCTTCAGTTTGCCTTCCAGAACTGCGAGCCGTTCATCAGTGACTTCACCCTGGAGCTGCCGGCTGGATCGCGATGCTTGCTTTGTGGCGCTAATGGCGCAGGTTCGATATTGTATTTGGTTGTTTGACCCAACCTGGGCTGCTTCCCTGGAAGTAGTTGTTGACAAAGTAAAAAGCCTATTATGCTTGCTACCTGATGTATGAAAATGACTAATCGTAGCTCCATCTTTAATCTGAACCTGATGTCAACACACTCAATTTTATATCGACCTTCGTAGTGTCCCTGCCTGCCCTTCTCTCAGCATTTCCTGTGCATCTGGTTTGCCGGCAGGTAAATCTACCCTTCTACAGGTTCTTGCTGGCAAGTTTATGATTCCCAAGAAATCTTTAGAGGTGCTGGGTAGACCCCCTTTCCATGACACTGCACTCACATGCTCTGGGGAACTTGCCTACCTTGGTGGGTCGTGGCGGCGCGACGTTGCCTTTGCGGTGAGACACCCAAATCGAGTCAATATCTTGGCTCTTTCTGCCAAATTATTTACATGCCTGTACCACTCTCGCACAGCCACAGCCTCTGTTCTATGTGTGAAGCCTGTTCCTTAATTAGTTCGAGCTGGCAAGCGATAATGGTTTTCAGTTGGGCAAGAAAAGCACATCTCATTGTTGAAGGGGAACCTGACAGCAAGATTGCTAGTGATGAGCCACCAGCTGAGGAGGGAGCCCCCTGCAACAGGAACGATACCTGTGACTTCAGCGGCTCTAGTGTCCGGCGCGAGCCAATCTGGCATGGGAAAGAGCTTGCACTCTGCAATATCCGTCTTGATCCCGGCTCAAGTATTTCACATACTGGAAATGGGAACAACCTGCATTAGTATTATGGTACTGAGGTTTCGAGCCGTTTTCAATGGGCTGGGTGCTCCTGTACCTGCAGGGCAACGACATCAACCTGCAAGGTGATTTCACCGCTGGAGAGATGCTGTTCAATGGTGCGTATCATGTAATATGATTGTGCAATTACCCTATGCAAAAAGTGCTTACAGGGACTGTTTTTGCATTGATCATTTTCTGTGCGCACTGATCTCTGCAGCAGCTTCAGCGCTGTGACTACGTGGCATGGCTTGGAGCTGTATGCCAATATAGTCACCTATGCTTGCAACGAGGTGTTCTAATCCGCATGGAAGGCGTGAGTATCTCGTTGCTGTAGCCAGCTGTAAATTGACCATAGTGGGTGCAGCAGTCATTCTACTCTTTGATGCCAGTCTGACATCCAGAGGTGCTTGATGTTAGGCTATGCTCCTAGCTGGCTTTTTGTGGTTCATGGTATTCGATTCCGTTTTGGATGCTGCTTGCATTCACAATGATGACATGTCCTGGTGGAGGGGCTCTGCATTGGAATCGTGGTAGATTGCTGGCAGAAACTCCTCACGGGCTTGAATTCTTGGAGGCGCAACTTGATCCAGGTTAATTTGCCCCGATGTGTTGGTGTGAATTTGTATCGGTATCCTGCAGTCCAAGGTGTGGACCCTGTCCGGCGGGAGCGACTGATTAAGCTGCTGGACATTGATCTGAAATGGAACCTTATTCGGACCTCCGACGGTCAGCGTCGCCGCGTGCAGATTGCCCTCGGCCTGCTGCGTGAATACCGCGTCCTGCTCATGGATGAAATCACAGTGGACCTTGACGTCCTCTCCAGGCTGGACCTGCTAGAGTTCTTCCGCCAAGAGTGCGAGGTGAGTGATATGGGGTTCGATTTACGTACAAAACTCTTGTCGTGATATTTGCCATGGAACGGAAGTCAGCATGTTTGTGTGGTATCTGTGTGTGGTATCTTTGTGTTTCTATCTACTTTTGTGGGTACATGTGCGCTTCACACAACAAGCCAGTCTGAGACCCTAGCCTGTATTCTGTACCTTGATTCTCCGCTCTCACATTTTGTTAAGCATTGTTCTTGGACAACCCAGAAAAATGTGTGTACATTGACCACCGTATCCAATTGATATGGTCTGGATTTGCTTTTAAGGCAAACCATGCATTCAAGAGAACGATGGGATTTTCTATGAAATGCACGCAAGCCTTCCACTCCCTGCACACCTTCTCCTCCATTCTGCTGAATCAGAAACCTGCATTCGTACTGCTCTAAGGATTTTTTTGCTGACTCTGTACTCTTCAGGAACGAGGGGCAACAATCATTTACGCCACCCACATCTTTGATGGCATGGAGAAGTGGGCGACTCACATGGCGTTCGTGACTGACGGCTTGTTGAAGCGTGGTGGCCCCACTGCCGGAATCGCTGTGCGTGCCACCCCGTAAAGCCACTTGAAAAGTGTGTTCATATTTTTGGGGACCTGAATGAAATTTCTGCTTACGATATGCATGCACTTTGATGATGGCTTGGGCTCCCATCTCAGATTTGTGTATAGGCTACACGTGTGAATGACCTTAATTGCATGTTGCACATGGATCACATTTTCATTGTATCCATAATCTTTCGGTCTATATTTGCGGTGAGATCTTGTCGATATGATTTGGTGTTTGGCTGTACACATCTCCTATTGCACTTTATGCTGCGAAAAATTAAACAATGGTAAACATACGCGGTTTGAATATTGGCACCTTCTCTACGAATACTCTTCATGTCTGCCTGTGCGCCTTGCTTCCTGCAGGATTTGCATATGGGTCGTCGCTTATTAGATGTGATGACAGACTGGCTACGTGAGGAGGCTGTGGAGCGCAAGAAGAAAGGGTCTGCCAAAGAGAAGGCTGGTGGTGCAACTTCGACATCCAAAACCTTTACACCCTTTATGCCTAGCAAGCACATGGCTTTTTTCCGGTGAAAGGATATCTTCAATTCATAGGGGACCCATATGCTATGGTCACAGCTTGATTGATTTATACTTGCTCGACATACTCCGATACAGTGTGCTGGCCCCCATTCGGTTGATGGGTGGGCTAGGTTTGAATGCAGCAATACTCGAATGGGTAATGGAAAATGCACTAGGGCTACTGATTGATGATTGATGTGTATGGATGCAATGATATAATTCTGGTTCACCACCTGATTCTTGGAGGAATACATCTTACGAATCGAACAACAGCGACTGAGATCTTACTCTGATGTGTTTGGATCGCACAGTGACAATCCAGATTATGCATGTGTACACTACCTTCTGTCTGCTTTGAACATATTCATGTGGGATGAGCAATATCTGCAGACTCTTGCCCATATGTGGTCTTGTGGCCTATCAATTCCAATGATCTTATGTTTTTCCCGTGAAGTTCTCTGTCAGCATTCCGACTTCTCCTTATGCCTTACCGTAATACACTTTCAGCTTTCTTTTAATTCTGAACATTGACCACCTCCTCCATGCGAGTGTATGTCTTCTACCTATCTCGATCGTAGCGCCAACATACATTGTCGCAACCTTAACTGATTCGTTTTGCATTTGTACCTTCCTTGAGTGCTCGTTGTGCTCTCTTCGAATTCTGTTTTTCCAATTCTCTTCATTGTTTTTCAAAGTTCACCCTCTTGTCGTTCTAAGTCCTCCTCATTGCTCTCCTTTATCTTGCAATTATCTACGTTTCACCTCTAGACTGTTTTCTCGGCAACCTAAAAGGTTACCTTTGTCCATTTACTTGGCGCACAATAGACCCCATTCAGTCTTTGGGCATTGTCTTTCCGTTTATAACGGCAAAGGTTGCTGATCTCGTCATCCTTTACAACCATGTTGGGTGGCCTAGCTGGAAGGGCGTCTGCTTAGATCGTCGCAGAACCGTATTGGAGTAGTGACATGGGTGGTTCCTGCTTCGGCCGATGATTTATTTAAGCCCATGGCAAAGCCCTTGCGGGTCATCTTCGATTGGCGAGTGATGATCCCAATCGCCTAGACAACCACCATGGCAACGTGTTGGTTCAAAAGAGTTTTCCTCTTCACTCGTCTTCAATCTTTATCATTTACTTCACTCCTTTCTCCGTCGTCATAACCCTTTCCCGATCTTATTGTCATGACGGTATTCGTTTTGTCATCCTTTCTGTCATCCAAGAGCTTTGCTGCATTATTCAACGAATGGCTCCTTGTCGATTCGTCCTTTTGGATCTCCGTTGGCAAGATTGCGGCAAGATCGGCCATGGTACCGCCTCATATGGAAATCCATTGCGTAGGTATAATTCGAAACGGGCATAAGTTGTATTTGCCGATGAAAGGCAGTGACACCCGACAACAGACACATATGATTAGGGCTTGTCACACGCCCAACAGAGAGGCTCCTGTGTAAAGCCACAAGATGCACAGCAAAAGTTTATCCCGGGTTTAGTAGATTTTATATCACTTCAGGACAACGAAAGACACCACCCAATTTCATAATGGATGAAAAAGCAAGACTCCGCATCTTCTTGCGCAGTGATATACGGGAGTCAAGACCATTATATGGCGAGTCTGTTACCTCGGAATAAGACTCTTACTCCCCAATATGAGGTATAGGCTGCGATGGAATGTAGCAACAATCGATTGTTGTGACAGTTGATTGCCTATTGTTAAACTAGCACGATCGACCGATGTCACTGATTAATGTGTACCTGCTGTGATGCTACAGTTAGATCCATACACGCTAACTCTGGGTACGTAATCGCTAATGATCACTGTTGTGACACAGCCTTGTGAGCTTGTGGATGAGCAATGCGTTCTTGTTGGGCCGGCATGACATTATATCATTCTGCGAGGTGTTCAAATGTAGCATGTTTGGTGATGACGTTGTTTGTTGGAATATTGTATGCTATCATCATCATTACAATTGTACGATGGTGACATTAATGTGTAGTTCGACCACAATGACTCCTATACCCATGCGAGTTTTATTTCTCCGTGCAGAACATAGTTTGCGGAGGCATTGAATAATATTGAAAAATTCTACTGTCCATCACTAACATACATGCGTGAGCTTTACAAGATGACGAACACCTCCAAAGATCATTTTTTTTCATCCGCACAGTGTCCTCTCACTGTAGAAATACACAAAAAATATTTGTTCATGGCTTTATGCATGAAGTCACTCATGGGCCCAAGTATTGATTTACCACCTGCTATTTTTCAAGTGCATGCGGATTGCCCTGAAGCATCCAGTTTGCCATCATCACCTTGCAAGCGTACATGTGAGAATGGAAGAACGTCAATGCAGCGAAAAAACACCTGTCGATCGCAACGTGACAACACCACACATCTTTGACACAATGATGCGTTTAGCGAGGCTAATTTTTCCATGAAAGAATTCTTGAAGAGTCATATAAAAATGTTGGAACTCGCCAGACGTGCAGCATGAAATAATATGTCACGAAGAGAGATTACACAGTATGATGACCTCAATTGCCAGAAATGTGAGTACCCTGTTGCGGACAAGCTTAAGTTGGCTGAAGGGAGAGACTGTGTTCTGAGTTGTGAAGAATTAAGTACCAACCATATACCCTGAATCCAAAACAGATGGATCCAATTCTTCTCGGGCCAACATCTATTGCATGTTGCAGTGCGAGTATTATTTCAAACTGATTCCTTTGAGCATTACAGATACATCCGATAATTCTTGCAGGATCTCTAAGCACTGTGCTAGGTGCACTCGCAGGTGCCGCTACAATACACATGGAATTTGTCGCACACACATGTTCGTGTTAACAGCTACCGAATCTGAGAAGGCGGAAACCCACAAGTCCACGTATGCATGTACTAGATCACAATATTTGGAGATCGTGGTTTGGCATGCGAATGTTTCACTAGCAACATGCCACTTTACATGCAATAAAGCAATCAAACATCGCACATACACAGGCATTCCAAAGCTACTGTTTTGGTATAAGCTCCTCACAAATGTTTTGGAGACATACCATTCATGTGATTCTATGGTTCACTATATGCGGCTGGTGATTGTTTTTGTGTGCATCACAAAGTTGTGACTTGCAATTCTATAGCACACGTCGACGATGGTTGCCCTGGTTCATCACAGACCAATGTCACTCATATGAAATGCACCATACATCTATGTACTTTGCCTTGTCCCTTCAGCAATGTTGTCACTACGCGATCTTACTGACGCGGACCGGTGCTTCCAAGGCAATCTACGGGAAACTTTCACTTTCGAGACACGCTTCCAAGCCTTCTGCAGTCTGTGGGCAGCAGCATGCTCTTTACGGAACAACTGCTTCACAGCTCCGGCCCAGTCCGGCGGCGCATGAACATACAGCTGCAATATGCATCATAACTTGGAGTATCAACAATGCTTTCAACAATCAGCAAATCAAGCCGATCATACCTTCTTGAACATACACACTGATGTACATATCCACACACCCAAGCAATACAATATCGACTGTGCTCCCATACAAGCAGATGCAACGTGCGAGAGCAGACAAAAGAGGTGGCTAAGCTTCATGAAGCAACCTGGCTTTGACTAGATGGTGTGGTGTTTGTTGAAATGCCTCACCTGATCAAAGACCTTGATGACCGTATCTTTTTCCGGGAAGGACATCACGTACTGCAGGTCGTTGTCTAAGCTTCCCGCCGCTCGGTACAAACCAAGGGATAGTACTCCTACCTGCAGTGTACAGGCAAAGACTCTTGTCGAAAAAGAAAATATAACCACAAAAGAACGTAAGCACGGCCACTAACCTTGGTGGGATTTTCATCCTGTCCTTCTAGAATGCTGAAATGATGTGGACACCAAGAAAAAGAGACGGTTATGGACAAAGAACGCGTGTTCGCTTCATTCCACCTCATAAAGCTTTATTTACCAATGACCTTGCTAATGGCCTAGTCCATCGTTGTCAATGGTGATTCCAAAAATCTGTGAAGCGAGTCAACCTTCCAATGGAACAGACCCTTGCTTGCATGACCTCATCGTGTGTGTTATCCAGTTTTCGTTGAGCGTGTGCTGTTGGGTATGAATGTAAGCTTCAATATACAAGAAGATGCAGGCGGATGAATGACGACTTGAAGGCTCACCTGTCCTCTGGACAAAATGAGTAGGGTTTTTGTCCAGC
Source organism: Pyramimonas parkeae (assembly GCA_018697155.1). Classification (NCBI taxonomy): domain Eukaryota; kingdom Viridiplantae; phylum Chlorophyta; class Pyramimonadophyceae; order Pyramimonadales; family Pyramimonadaceae; genus Pyramimonas; species Pyramimonas parkeae. The sequence continues at coordinate 1,197 of NHOP01001214.1, read as the reverse complement.
ATACATACTGATACACTGAAATCAACAATTGTGAGTGATGAATCGTAGCCAGTCATAAGAATCCACGACAAATATGCACACCATTGCAATCTGAAACCATGCAAGATCACTTCACGAAAACGATCCTCGGCTTCAACGTGCATGCAGGAGCAAAGTATGTGCTGCACGAATGCATGGTATGCTGTCTATGGCAACCTTGTCATGCTTACACTCATAAGGCTACGTGTTTTCATGGCAAACTCGAAACTCTTCCACACTGGAATGAAGTGAAAAGTGTCAATTGAACAAAAAAACAAAATGAAATTCCAAGCATAGAAGAAACAATGATAATTTCTCAAAGTATCCCCGACACCTGTCAGCAAGCAAGCATTGAACACTTTGGAGCCACCAGTATTCATGGTGATTGTTTAGGCGGTTGGTATGATCACGTGCTAATCAAAGATGAACTGCCAGCCAGCATGGCGTTTTTGATTGTGAAATCATCAGCCGAGGCACTACCTACCCATGTCGGGACTTGAACCCGGGACCAACCGCGTAGGATCCGTCGCCCTTACCAACAAGGCCATCCGACATGGTAATCAAGCATTGAAACCAGCTACAAAACATTCTTCACTGTTTTGAAGATAAGATCACGAAAATCAAAAATGCACCAGAAAGAAAATCAAGCCATGATTAAGCAAATGCACAATCGTTATGATGTAAATATGTACAACAGGTAGACAACTCCCCGTTAATAAGCCGATCGCTGTGTTGCTTCACAGGAAGTCTAAACAGAAATATGCCACAAGATCCCTGTCAACATCAATTATCATGGCGGTTGTATATACAGAGCAATGGTCACAAGAGCAAAGCCTCTCGTTCCTGTTGGGAGTTCCTTATGCCTTTCCTGGCATGCCATATCAAATATATATATGGGGACATGACCGTTACCACAAGCGCGGGGAGCTATGTCAACTATCGAGCGCTATATGCCATAATAAATATGTGTGGCATGTCAATCTCGGATGGCTCGGTTAGTAGAGCGACGACTCTTACTTGGGAGGTCCTGGGTTTGAGTCCCGACATTGAGCTACCTCGGCTGACGATTTCGCAATCTGAAACCATGCTGGCTTGCGGGTAATCTTCGATTAGCGAGTGATCATAGCAACCGCCTAACCAACCACCATGAGTGAACTGGTGGTTCCAAAGATTAGTTTA
>NHOP01001213.1:0-11443 GCA_018697155.1 Pyramimonas parkeae | reverse complement strand
AGAGACAGAAGAAGTGTACCCTTCTATCCCCATCACGTTAAATCGGACCACGACCTCGTGGTTGTCAATGAAGTTTCCCAGCCTGCCATCATCAACAAACGTCTGTTTCAACACGCGCTTTACTCAATACGTCAGACTAATTCGCAACAGACAAACGCCTGTATTCTGCATTGCACACACGCGCCAAAGAGGAAAGATCTTCACATCTACACCAGCAGGTCTGGCAGACGCACTCTGTCTTGAGGAGGTGGCCGGCGTTCCCAACGAGCGCGCACGTCTCAAAACGCCGCTTGCCTGAAAACATCGGCAGCATCCAGATCCAGTTCAAGAACAAACAGCACAATGGAGGATGAAGTAAAGCTACTCGGATGGGTAGGTAAACTGGCACAAGAACTTTGTTGATAGGCGTCATGCTGCAGTGTATCCACAGACAACTACAGTTAAACAACCACAAAGTGAAATATCAATCAACCAAGCAACCAAATATTGAAAAAAAGAAAAGAAATGAGAACACAAACACAAACAAAACCAACACCAAAAAATAAGAACTCACAATGATAATAATAACAAAAAAAATGAAAAAAAAAACACGCCTTGCAACGAATCAAGCAATCAAGAGCAAGCCCACATGCTATACCACAAACAAATTATCAACACGGCAGCCTCTCACACACATCACATTGCACCACCAAAAACAATAGACAAAAGCAACTTTTGCATTGACCGCTTCGATGAAGTTGCAGGCATCATAGAAGTCAAGAATATGAGATAGCAAGCGAACGGCTGAGATGCCCAAAATTTCGTTGATGAAGCGGAAAACCCCAGCAATGCGCGACCAGAGCCATGTGAGCTGTCGGATGGTTCTGGTGGAGAAGGTTGAACTGTTTCATCATAGGGTTGGGAGCGCACCTTCGTGGTGCCCGCTGTCACCCAGCCCGTCCACAAGGGAGCGCAAGCGCTGCACCCCAGGCAACCTGCAGAGCAGCCCCGGCGGCATGGTTTGGGAACCACAATGCAGCACGTGCAAACTCGGCAAATACAAAAAGCACCGGATGTGAAGATGGAGGGGAGCCTTGTAGAGAAGGTTGTATGCTTTGGATGAGATTGACCACCAGCACATATGGAGCGCGGGGGATGGACTCGTCGATGCCGTGAAAATGTACGGCTTGAGTGTATAGAACATCGCAACAAGTCCTAGGCTACGATCCAACACATGCTTCATTCAACATGATGAAACCAAAATGGCACTGATTGTTTTGCTCACCCAACTGCATGAAGTACCGGTGATCATCCCCGTTATAGTTCGAGTTGGTGAAATGCGAGTTGTGGCAGCAGAGCGTTCTAAACGCGGACACAGTCTGTGACGGGTGTGGGGGGGGGGCTACTCGCAAGACTGGCCGCTGGCCATACACATAGGGGAGCACCTCTGCGCCGCATTGAACGCCTCCATGTCGCACGCGGCAATGTCCGCTATACACTTCACCAGCTGCGCCTCAAGAGGGGACACGCGCTTCTGGACCTAACACCACAACTTTGCACCTGGGGTCAGTGCCCAGTCTCGTCCGAGATGTGACTTTTTGGGCATGGGTGAAGCAGGTAAGACAAATGGCAACACCGTGTTCTTGTGGGTGCGCAAGAACATATCTCTAAATCCGTGCAATGCAAACTGTCTACCACAAGAGGAAGTCGCATTCGCAAGTTCATCTTGCAGGTGTAAGTTCCTCTTGTGGGAGACGACTTGCACCAAGTTGTTCAACAAGGCGGCAACACCCATCATGGAATCTGAACTGGTGGAGTGATCGACAATTCTCAGGCCTTCCAACTCGTGGGAAGGGAAGAAGAGTCTGGTCAGACAAACTGTTATCGCCCATCGCAAGCTGACTTTGATAAGCGTGCATGATCCTCCCAAATCAACTCATGAACTTCATGCCTGGGTCACAGGCTTGACAGTGAAGCCAATCAAGCCCAGCCAGGGGGGTGACAGTGCTCTCGATGTCGAAAATGTCAAGGGCTGTCATGTTTGTGGTATCCCAGTAAAATGCACACACCACCGAGCCGGCGCCCACGTTCTCAAAATACACTCGTTGGTTCACTCTGCTGCATCCCACGGACTGGATGGCAGAAATTTGCTGTTGAGCAAGAAGCCGACGCCTTGCCAGGGGTTCGGGCAGCCATGAAGTCGGTGGTTCTGATATCAATAACAACAACCACATCAACAGCAGCAACAACAACTGCAGTCTCTGAGTTTACAATTGTAAAACTGCAATCACGTATATATGATTGTGGGTGCTACAAAGCTTCAGATCGTGTGTGTGCCCATGTGGACACTGGATTACACACCTGAGTGCGCACAGGTGTACCTGCGCGCTCCAACTCCAGCATGCAGTTGTTCAACCTTAAACTTTCGTCGTATGACAAATTCTCATACCACACTCTGGGTAATCGCTGACCATACGACCGAGCTATCAACAAGTCTGATTTAAAATTGGATATAGCTTGGTTGGGCGAGCGAACTTTTGGAGTCGTGACACAGCTCTGAATTCAAGAAACACTTTCAATCATGCTGCAGAGTCTTCGTTAACAAACAAGCAAGGCCACATCCTTCGCCAACTCGACCACTGTCATTCGATTCCTCTGTCCATGTTCTTCCATCTGACCTTGAGCAGAGGTGACGATCCGGTTGCGCTTACCAATCCCCGCGCCTCCAACAGACGCTGATATGCGCTTGGCACTTCCTGGGAAGGAGCAGCGTCCACGTCTCGAGGCACGCGCAATACTGATATTGCGCGTGCCTATCCCTCCTCATCAGTTGCTCTTGCAGACATGAGACAGAATTGTGCCGGTGGTTCGAATACTCAAGAGATTTAAGTGCCTGTCGAAATCGGCACATCTTGCTGCTCGTCACAGGTCCAAGACATTCTGCTTGTGTCGGCAAGTGCCGACAAGCTGATCAAGTTGATCGTGAGCAGAAGAAAGGCAAGCCTTGTGCTGCTGGCCATCCGCATGCATCGCGCTGCACACGTTGCAGTCCCAAGGAAGGTGTGTGGGAGCCCATGCCACCACAACCATCCCACTGAAGACCAGCAGTTTGAAATGAACAGTGACAATATCCAGCTCAGCGAGCTTAAGCGCGCTGGATCACACCTGTAGACGGCCGAGGAGGATGTGGCGCGTCTTGAAAGTTGGTCTTAGCCGGCGCCCGCCACATGGGCAGCTGTTGCAACATGCACAGTACCACAGGAGGAGTGAATGTTGTCGACAGCAACCGACGCCGGGAGAGGTGGATGGATGCAGAGTGGGGCGACCGTCACGCTGAGTCAGCGACCATTCTGGTGGGAGCAATACGCCTGCATGACCGCCGACGATACTCTGACGGCGGACGGGGGCATTGGTGAGCGCATACAACATAACAGCACACGTACATGAACACATCTAAACGGCCAATACTCAACAAAATACTGATGCACTCATCTCGATACATACACAGCACTGCAATAAGAGCTACAACAGCAAGAGCTTGGTTGCACCCACACAACCTGGTCGGGGACCCTAACGTCCTAAGAGCTAAGACGTCATGGCCCCAAACAAAATCGAAACGCTTCAAACCGTCCCAGGACCTGTAAGGATTGCCGGGCGAATCTGTGCACGCAAATGAAGCGGACATGCATGGGAGCCTTGGGCAGAGTCTTGCTGCTCGAAAGGTGTGCACCAACAGACACAGCATGCCGGTGTAGCGCGGAGGGATGGCAGGGGGGGCGTTGCCCGCGTGCCCAGCACACAGACACAGCATGCCGGGGGACGGTGCACTATCGTGCATCAGGCTACTGTTGCATGATGATGCAACAGATGCATCAGGCTACACAGGCTGCAAAGTCGCGTCCAGGGATAAAACTTCTTTAACCAGCCACGCTCACGCTGGCGATTGACATTTTCCCTCACGCCAATCTGCGGCCCTAAAAAAAATAAACGGCCACAACAGGTCCGTCCGCAGACGGGCTGCGGATGGTGGGTGCTGCGGAGTTGGCCGAAATGCTGTAAAAAAGTTTGGTCTTGATGAGGTGGGATTCGGAGGCACCTGGGCCCAGGGCGAGGCGGCCCAGTTGTAGGGCACTAGGGTCGGAGGCGCACCGCCGCAGGGGCGGAAGCCCTGAAAACATTCAAACGCACCCCAAGCAACTCAAAGGGTCCTACTAGGCAACAGACAGAACTTGGTCGCCCGAGCGGGACACCCCCATCTCGAGCGAAAACACGAGTCGCGGCGCACTGACCTCCTCGGCTGGGCCAAGTGGATGCGGCTGCGCTTGCTTGCTGATATCGGCACAAAGAAAATAAGAACAATTCCAGCGCAAGCAATGGATCTCAGCTCACGACGCTTTGCGTGTGCCGGCCTTGTTGACGAATGCATAGAAAATTGCGCGGAAGCGCAGGATCCAAGAAGCTTGCGACCTTAGAACAACAAGCGCATATCCCTGTGCACCAAAGGACGTGGACCAGCAAAAGGGGCTTGTTCACTGGTGTCCTCATGCACTCGACAAGTGAAATATGGCGACTTGTGAAAATGCTGTGCCAAAGTGGAGATCAAGTATGCGCAAAACAATTGCAGAAAGCTTAGGAGTCATCCGCGTCGCAGGATGAAGATTCTCAGTCGTACACAACGAGAGCATATTTGTGTTCAAGAGGGTACGTGTCCACCACAAGGTGATGAACTCTCATCAATGGAAGGGGCCAACTGTACAAAATTCACGACATAACGTCCCTGCAAACACATGCATGCTGAAGCACATCCGCATGTGTGAACTTCTCAAGTGCACCATAACATGAAAGCTGTTCCTTCAGCCATGCCGCAGGGCGCCGAATGCAAAACACAGAGCACGGCTGAGGTTGTTCAGTTGTTGGCAACGTATAGAGCGTGCATGCATGCCCACATTGAACACCTGTTCGTTGCAATGCGCGCTCTGATAGCTTGAAAATCACGCTCTCACCCCACAATGCTGCAGGTGGACACGCTTAAAGGCTTCAGTACACAGCAAATCCTTAGAAGCACTACATCAACCAGAGCTCGCCTACCAATGAATGACTGTACTTGAAACCAAGTGCTTGTTTTACATGATATGCAAAGATCAGGAGGCGAATCCGATGGGGAGCACGACTCACATGTCCATGGCCTCTGTGCTATGTGTTCTGCACGAATCCTGAAGGTTATCAGGGTTTGCTTGTAAACTGGCGGAGTCCATCGGGCTAATCGATTGACAGCGCTCTTTGCCCTATGGATAAGGGTGGTGTCCTTACATACATGTACATACATCCTGGAACAACATACTCACTGCAAATTTCAACACTGACGTCTTCACTGTTTGATCAGATGAAGTCTGTGAAACACCAGCGCTGGTGTTCAAGATGCACCCACACCTTCAGTAGCCCACCCATAATGGCGTGATGTGCGGCGTTTCGTGTTTACATTACCAATATGGCACATGCAAGCTATGTGTGCGCGTTTAATCATCTAATCATCGACTATTGTGGCGGCTGCACTTGCTACATCTGAACATGGCCTGCCCCCACAGATTAGTCCCCCTACGCAGCACCACGCACTCCTTGGGACTAGTATCCATGAGCCCATCAGCGTCGATGACGCTGAGGTGCGATTTGTTGTGCTCTTTTGTTGTATTCAACACTCGCACCTCCACTGCCGCCTAACGTCAGTCATCACAAATCCTCAGGAGATAACCATTGTGTGCTTCCATTGAAACAAGAACAGCATTCGAAATCTTGACAGCGCGCTAGCTTCTTTCGGACTCTCAAGGCGAAGCTGATAAATGTGACAGCAAGGGATTTGGTTGAGATAGAGCTGTAAAGTATGCACATTAACCACACCGTGCTTGCATTATGTCAACATCAGCGCTTCTGCAGTTTTGAAATCAAGTTTTGAAGGGTCGCAGAATAACTTTCCGAGCGCATCAGCGTAAATCCACATGTTTGGTAGGGTTTGCAAAAAGCTCTGAGGCTTCCTCCACAAAACCATTCCGGAACGCATATCGCAAAATTGGGTGGGTTTGCTCATGGAGATCCCACCAGCCACAGGTGCTCATTTTGTTCGTCGCTGCATGCGCCTGTGGCTGGCTGGGCATCGGACCACCAAACGTATCGGCTCAAATCACCTTTTCAAATGTTCGAATAAAGCAGGTTTCATTCCGCGCAGGTGCTCCACACGTAAACGTGCATAAACTCTATGCCCACAAACATTGCAAATAGTGAGCAATGCTATTGTGCTTGCATACAAGAGCATCTACATGATTTGTCGAATTGATGTTGTCATTTGTGCAAATGCATCAGCATGTGTTCGTCGAATTCTGGGAAGTAACTTGGCAAGCTCTGACTAATGCATCCGTTCAACCGTCGACATCCCTGATGAATCAAGTATGGTAGATGTCAAGTATGATTCCAAGACCGGGGACTCTTCCATGACCGTTTGATGTTGGATACAACTTGCACCAATTTCGAACCATCAGGTGATCGTCTTTCTGCAAATGGCGCACATACCGCGGGTTCAGCAACAGACTGCTGCAGGCCTCGTCGGCGAGCACTGGGTACATGCCCACCTGTCCAACAACTATGAATTGTTATATCTCGCCTTCGTTCGTGAAGTTTGTTTCATATCGGATAACACAAAAATGTGTGCACACTTGTAAACGCACACATAATTGAAAAACTTTGAAACCACCAGTTTACTTATGGTGGTTTAGGCGGTTGGTATGATCACTCGCTAATCGAAAATAACCCGCCAGCCAGCATGGCGTATTTGATCGTGAAATCATCAGCCGAGGCAATACCTACTCATGTCGGGACTCGAACTTGGGTTTCCCAGCTTATGTGATAGAAAGGGTTGCAAACTAACAGGAATAGATACAAACTAACATGAATTTTCCCGTGTGGGGCCTCGGCACAAAGTGAAAATTTTGGACAACTATTCAAGTTTGCTCAATATGCTCAAACAATGAATTAAAATATGCAGGCAAATTTCAACATTGTCATTCAAAACATGTTTGAAATTGTTATTGAAATTTTGTCATTTTTGAAAGATCACTCACACAACCAGCAATGCAATATCTTTATGAAATTGAGATTTTGATTCAAATGGCTCATACACTCATCAAACTCATCACCCAGATAGTGCTCTTTGTGTATGTATAGATCACATGACAATCTTGCTTGAGTCCCCTACACAGAATGTAGGAGCGTTCATCCACGCTAGTGTCTGGAGTAGTTTGTGCTTCCTTCCTCTAAGCTTCAAGAAACTTGTGCGCGATTCAGCTTATGATAGGCCATCATCAAAAACTATCCACCTCAATAGTTTTGCAACTCAATATTTCATTGTTGTCGGCTCACAGTACAACACAGAACACAAGATACAGTCCGGATAGAAACCCACTTGAATTGGAAGCTGTGACTGATGCCAAAATGGACACCTGAAGCGCCAATGAAAATAAAGATGTATGGCTCATGGAAGTGTCGTAACCGTGCACCCTGCGTTCCACTGAGACGGCGCGCTGTCTTTCTTTAAACGCCGTTCAAGAGTGCATTCGAGTACTGTGATGAACACCAAGGTTTACGTTGCCGTTCGTATCTCTCCCCTGTTGCAAGCAGAGCAATCATATTGGATTATGCTATGTTTGAGTCGAAAGTTGTTTCATCTTTCAACAGCATGTGCAATGGACGGATGGAAGCAGGTTTGGTACGGGTAGGTGGGCCTGTACCAACTGACGCACGCAGCCAAAGCACAAGCACATCCAGCTCTCTCGATCCGGCAACTGGTCGTTTGCCGACATTTCATTGGCCGATGATTGGGTCTATGAATTGGTCGATGGCGATACATGAATCCAAAGTTTGTGGATTCGATGGAAGGAAACAGGTTGGTAATTGATCTGTGGGTCTCACTCATGAACGACTGCCCCTGCTCAGACATTTCCAGCCATCCGACGATCCCGCAACTACTCGTTAGTTGCTAGGAGACTAATCATTCTGGTTGATGTAATTGAGGCGAGAATTTTCCACGCAAAGAACAATTGCATGCGTTCTGCACACGGACGCAGGTTTGCGGTCGATCAGCGGGCCTTATTGAAAGGCACGCAGCCGCTGCCCAAATTCATCCAGCCACCCCGCGATCCGGCAACTGGCTGCAAGCAACCAATGAAATAATTGTTGATAATATCGGGTTGGAAGTGTTTCATCATGCCACAATCTGCGCACTAAGGAGATGGACGCTTTTTTGGGATCCATCTGTGGGCCTCGCACATTGAAGCCTTTGCCCAAGCCATCCAGCCATCGCACGATACGGCAACTACTCGCAAGCAGACCATTGACTATCCTTTTTCTGGCAATTTCGAAGGCGTTCCATGAGTACAAAGTGTGTGCACTGGATGGACGGACGCGGGTTTGGGATTGTGGTGGGCCTCGCGCATTGAAACACACTAGCCTGGTGCAACCATAGTGCTACTCGCAGACCGTGGCAACCGTCGAGTTGCGCGAGCAGAGCATGCCGAGTATGCTTAGTACGCTGTGGTGGGAATGCCACTCGATTGTTAAGACGCCCACATTCACGCGAAGTTGAAGACATAGCAAAGCGCATTGAGCGCGTATGATAGCCCGAACAAAACCGCTTTGAACGCACGTTGAACGCAGGGCATCAAGTAATGGCGCGTGGCGTTGAAAGATTGGGCGACAAAAGAGGTAGCGCAAGGTACCGGCGTTGTATTGCGCGCATGTCCCGCGCGATTCGTGGGCAGACGCACGTGATAACGGGCACCACCTCAGGTATTAGGGACTTCGGAATTGTCCAGTAGGAATGTAGGGTGAAGTGATAATGAACATCAGTCAAGTACAGACGAGTGATTCGAGTTTTTGCAGTTTTCACGAAGAAAATTTACCTGGGTACGCTTCATGCGGATAAGATAATCGGAGCGGGGTGTTTGGGTGTATTCTTGTTTGCAAAATATAACTGCTCCCAGAACGTCACAGAGCAGTGCTTGTTGATATTGCATTTCATGAATGAATGAAGTATCATAGACCGAAGAAACTTAGTCACAAAAGCTTATTTTCAAGTACGTGTGGTTTCACCCTCTGTATTATTGTAACGACTTTCCGGCATTTATGTTCGATTATTTAGAGTTCAGTTGTGTGGTTTAAACGCTAGACCCTGAATTGAGAGTTTGCATGCGATGTTTCCTGTTCCTTTGTTTTGCTTATAGGTACTGGGATGGCAGCAGCAATTGCTCTCGCGATGCATGGTGTGCACATTGTGCTCCTCAATCGAGCGTCTTCCCGTGCAACTGCAGCCGAAATCAAGGCAACGCTTTCAGTTTGATATGTCTGTATGTTTAGAAGATTGCTTGCATTTCAACACTCCTCATCATCACATCATTCATGTTTGTTGGATTCAATGTGCACGCTTCCGGTTTCAAACACCATATTTTCTTGATTGATTTTTATGACATTCTAATGCAAAACGTATCGGAATGTAGCACTGATTTCAAGAGATGGCATGATGTTGATACGTATCCCGGTTTTTTTGTTTCTTTGCTTTTGCTAACACTCAACATCCACATGGTATTTTCAAAAGAATCCTGGAATGATGTTTTTGACACTTTAATGTACTATGGGCTTGCTAGTGGGATACCATGCCAGGTGAGAAAAGTAGCTGATGCGAACGGAGGCACTGTGCGTGCAATTGAGTGTGACCTTGCGGACTTTGACAGCATTCGTCGCGCAGTGTTGGAAGTCAAGTCAGCGTGTCCGGAGGGAGTTGACGTGCTCTGTTGCAACGCTGGTATCATGGCTTTCCCGGACCTTCCAGCGAAACACGGGTACCACGAAGTTGCCCTGACTATGAAGACTTTGTCTGTTCACTGAAGCGCGTGATCAATATTCTGTTTATCACCGTTTCTGTTAAAGTGAGTTGAACAGCTGCTCCACGATTTGTTACACATTCCACGCACCTTGTCAACGGTGAACTCCACTGTCGAGATTACTTATACTTGGGTTCATCAGGTACGACGTGCAGATGACTACAAATCATCTGTCTCACTTCCTGCTCACCAAAGAACTTATGCCGCTGCTGGAGCAGAAGGCGAATGCCACTCCAGACGGCGAGGCGCGCGTGGTAAGCAGTCTGTTTCTCTATGCCCCAGTTGTGAAATGGTTTTATTAAGTTCACGACGTGCTGACTTTCTTCACATGCCCTCAATAGTTACATGTCGTCAATCTTGTCGTTAAAGTAATGAATCACATAGGAATTCACTGGAACGATCTCTAGTGGCTTAGGCACCACAACCGCTGTGTCCTAAAACGCTGTAGCGTTTCCAAGATAGTATCTGCAACAGTATCCATGGAAGTAGTGGTTGTAGTCCACACTTGCAGGCCAATTGAAATACCAACGAGATCCCTCAAATTTCGAGGATCTCGTTAGCATCCCCGAGATACCAACTCATGTTGAACTCAAGTCCAACAACAGATCCCCCAATTGCACAGCGCGGCGCACAACAGGTTCCTGATGATGTGATAATGACTTTGCGATGTATTCGCGTGGCTCCTACTTGCAGTGGTAGCTATTCGGGAATGAAGTCCAACGGTGCCAGCATATTGATAATTCAACAGCACTCTTCAAGATCCATGGGTGTGATGATGAATGATTGCAGCAGTGGTGAGCATGCCGTCACTTTCCTGGGGTTGTGGTCCAATCTTCAATTGCAGAGCTGTATGCAATGCCCGATGATTCCTGTTTGATCGGCGGGTTGCGTTGGATCAGCATGCAAGGAAACATGTCAGGATGTCGTGGATTTCTTTTTCTATACTGAGCTTGCCTACACTGCACAGTAGAGCTAGGGCCAAGCCGAGGCAGTTTGCTTGCACGTCGCGAGTCGTGATGGGTGTTATGGGTGTTATTGGTGCGAGCACGGGGTGCAGGTGCACATGACCAGCGAGGCGCGAAGATTGCCCGGAACTCCTTTCAACCGTCGCTACCTCGAAAGAAACGGCGGCAACCTCGGTGGGGAGAGCAGCCATCTGCAGATGCTGACGGTGCGGGGGCCAAGTTGGGAACGCTACCACCAGACCAAGCTGGCGAACGCCTTGTTCACCTACGCACTGCACGATAAGCTGCAGGTGCGCAACCTGCCTTGGTACTTCGAAGTCTGGCATTTCAATGTGCACGTTGGTGGTTGCTGTTGTGATTGGCCAACAGTGAATGCTTCGTCATATACCATGCTTCCACGTTTATGTGCTGGTTTGTTGAGATAATTCAAAAGAGTTCCATGCCGTGTGTTCAACGGAGCTGGGTTTGTGCGTGTGTTCTGCGATGACAACACAGCATTTATCCCGATATAGTATGTAGGGCGTATCCATAGGGTATGTCCCTATGGATATGCCCTATGGATATGCCCGATTTATC
>NHOP01001212.1:0-11447 GCA_018697155.1 Pyramimonas parkeae | reverse complement strand
CTTAAACCCGCACACTGCTGGTTGTTTCCAGCCGCACCGCCGCCGACGATGCCTTACACAGCGTACTTGACCAGCGCGCAACGCATATCATGATGGTTTGAGACTTTACACAGTGTCTTGTTGCTGTTGACCTTCTCCAAATCGGTCTACGGGATGATAGCGCTTGAGTCTTTGCAACTGCGGGCAGGAAAGGGAGGACATGGTCCAAGCTCGACTCACACAACGCGCGGCCCGTATGCACAACATCCACAACTGCTTGCCTTGTTTTGGACGTCGGAGTATGGGTACCCACACAGATGCCGACCTTCGAGCACGCTTGATTATAAGCGATGAACGCTGCTGCTGGGACCTTTACTGTCTAATCTGTCGCAGTCGTAGCCCTTGCCAGGAAGTGCTTTGTGCAAATCAGCTCCTTGCGCGAGCGCCAAGCCAAGCTTGGTATGTCATCTCGTGATGGAAAGTCTGCTGGGAAACTGACCCCGCACCGGCCCAGCAGAGTTGTAGGCGGCGTGCTGAGAGGAGGCGTATTGCTGGTGAGCGTGGTGCTCAGGTGGAGGAGGAGGAGGCGCCCCCAACGCCCGTGGAGGCGCGGCCTGTTTCTGCAAAAGGCAAGAAGGGTGGCAAGAAGGAGGCGCCCGCAGCGGGCAAGGCGGCCGCACCACCGGAGGAGCAGGAGTCGCAGGAGGCGACGCCCAAGGACCTGACGCAGGATGTGGAGCGGGCGTGCCAGGTATGCCGGGCAAGCGCATGCGAGCTCTGTCGGCTCGCCAGGTGGCGACCACGCCTGCGGCTGAAGAGGAGGGGCCAAGCTAGCTCGGAACACAAGGCGGTTCAGCTGTTGGGCAGGCGGTTTCAATACAACTGTCTTGCGCAGCTTCGCTCTGTGGTAGGTGACGAGAGATGCGTGGCGATGCGGCCAGCGTTGAGATGGCACGATACTCCGTGGTGGAATTCGGAAGTGTGCAACCTGATCAGACAATTCATGTCGCTCAGCAACGGAGGAAGGGACAGGTGGGTATCGATGGGGGAGGATGTTGGTTTGGGTGCAAGTAGGTTCAAATTCGAAGACATCATGGATACTAATGGTCTGGTGGGGCACGTCGTATGACTGTTGTAAGGGATGACGTTTGGCAAAACTCTACTTCTTTGGCAATATTCACTTGTTGATGATTGAAACTGCGATGAAGATGAAGATAATCTACAGTGCCCCTGTGCAATGTTGAGAATGCAAGAAAGCGGAGCAGCGAGCTATGTGGATCCTCTTGCTGCCAGCCAGACAGAATGCATGTTGTGCCAACGTAGCCCTGGACCAAACTGGATGTTGTCGTACCTCGATATCCCTCTTTGCACGGAGCGACCAAATTACATTGCGCCTGCTCAGCGTTGCCCCAATACAGCTTCCCAGCATGCTTACATTGTGTGTGGGGGGCGGATTACCAGGCCATTCCTATGGAGCTGCATATGATGGTGCTATCGTGTGTGTTCAGCTACGATGCGCACGAGATGTACACGAAGATCTTGGAGGCTTCCAAGGCGCGATTGCGACTGGCGCAGCACCTGGACCCGTGCGTCATGGCTCACGCTTCCATCGGCGACATGGAAATCAATGTGTCCGCTTGTCATTGCGGCTGGCAATGGTTTTAGCACCCGATTGGTGCTTCTGTACGATCTTTGCCTGGTATAGGAAATCTTGCAAGTGTCCAAAGGTGTTGTTCAATTTGATTTGACCCACAACGATCATGCATTTGCGTGTGCATGCCCTATGTCAGCGCGATCAGCAGCCCATGTCAACTTCGCAAGTGCGACTATCATCTGATGGAAGCGAAGGTACCAAACTGAGTAGGAATAGTGTGTTGGGGCGGGGCGGGCATGATGGTGTTCTTCCAGGCCGAATCAGGTTGAGCTGATGAGTGGCCTTATTGACATCTTTGAAGCTGCCAAGAAGGTGGAGCAGACCGCGGATAGCGCCAATCTCCGCAACTTTGTTGACGTCCTTGCAGCGCAGGTGAGACTTAGGCTGCTGCTTGCTTGCGTATCTCTATTGTCCCAACTGGCGATGACAATGAAATACCAGAAAACTAAGGATGGAACGATGCTGACGAATTGTTGACCTGCACAGCAGAATCTGGCCTCAGATCATGTTTCGCTGTCATTTCACGGTCAATAACATTACATCTTGTTCCTCCCGTTCATGGTGATATGCGTGACGGAGGAAAAAGTTGTGGTGCTCTTCATTTTGTCAACCAGGCTCGCCAAAGCTTCAAAGCTAACAAGCCAGGTACAAACCTGCTGTCAATCCCGGGATCCTTGTTGGTGGTTGTTTGAGCCTACCACTGCCCACGCGTGGTTAACTGAGGATGCCTGACCTTCGGCGGGGGAGCGGGGCGCTCTGAGTGCAGCGCGAGGAGGTGGCGTATGCGGCGTTTCCCGACGTCATCACGGACGCGGCGCTCATGCTTTGGGGCCTGGTCAAGACTCTCATGAGCGAGTTATTCCAGCCCAAGCCAGACCCCGTGCCCCTGGATCCACACGACCGCGAGCTGGTGACCCATCTGCTGTTGCAGCTGCACATCATTTTCACAAAGGCGCGTCGGCCCGAACGCCGACTGCTGCTACTGCCGGCTTTCCCAGCGGGCGAGGCGAGAGACCTGGCCTTTTGCACCCTCCGTTGCTGCGGCAGATGGTAACCTTCCCGGGAACGTGCGTCCATGCCCAGCCTGACATTGCCCGGTCTGTGCTGCTATTGTGTCTGACGGGTGGTCGCGGGTTCGAGCGCGCAGTTGGACCTGGACGACAGCATGTTGCGCGGCGTGCTGGCGCTGAGGCTGGTGTTGCTGCTTGAGGAGGGCGCCCGCCTGGAGGAGGCGGCGGCGGTGGCCGCGCAGGCACTGCAGGCGGTGCACCACTTCCGCGCACACCTCTCGGAGCGGTCTCGAGGAGCCCCCGATGAGGCGCGTCCCCCCTGCCAATATGGGCTCTCGTTTGCACCATGGCGTCCGGCATAATTGTCGTGGGTGGCGGTGCAACGGCGCTCTTGCACCTTCCAGAACAAGTCCCACGGGCTTACTGTAGGCCTATGTCGGATCGCTTTGGCAAAAGTGCGGCAGACCCGAGCCCTTAGAGTCCTGAGTTTACTCTCCTGAGTGGTAGTGTTTTGCCTGGATATCTGACAAAGTATGGGCCTTGCTCGCTAGCGAACGATTAGGAACAAGTGTTCGCACCAATTGTAAAGACAACAGTCACGGTGCGTAGCTGTTTACAAGACACTTTCTGTACGCGTAAGTTGTGGTTGCAGCTGCCGGGGCCGGGGCGGGTGGTCTGCGTGCATCTAGAAAGATACGGAAGAGCCAACCACTTTCACTGATATCTCCTTTGTTCTACTCCGAACTCGTGAGTATGGAGGTGACCATGTATGTATGGAGGTGACCACAAAGCTTGTCCGGACAATACACTTAGCACATATCATTCAGTATGAATCTTACTCTTCACACAAGGGATGATGTTCAACGCCCGAGAACGCTTTGAATATTGCATGCTGCGTATTTCAATGCGTGTTTACCAGAATATTGAGAAAGTGTAGCAAATTTTCATTTTGCTATGTTCTTGCTTATTCCGGTAACTTGCGTTCAGCACTCGGACATCAAACATCCAGCTTTACCAGCACGTTCCCGCAAACGCATGTCCCACAGTATTATTTTGCGCAGATATCATGGTTCGATATGTTTTGCTCTCTTTCATCGCAGTCGACCACGCCAGTTGGCATGGCATCTGAATGATCTATCCATTTGTCGAGAGTGCGTTTCTGGATGACAAACCCGGCTCTCTGAGGAGCCATGATCTCCTCATCGCAGGCTCGAAGATGGATCAGCGCTACCAAGCCACTGGACGAAGTTGAGACAGGGGTTGGGGAGTCGGAGATGGCGTATAGTGCCATCCACGCTGACCTCTACTCCCTCTACGTTCGGACAGAACTCAAGGTTGGACTGTATGTAGTTGGAGAAACCGGTGTTTTTTTCCGGCTATAGATACCTAATTTCGGTATGCAATCTTGCACAACTTGGCCGTCCGTATCTGATCTTGACTGAGAACACCGCTCATTCTTCCTGATGCAGTTCGATTGTTCTCCTAGCGAGTTTGGGCGTTGTGCGCGGGGCTGGCCTTCAGCTCGGCATACAGGAGCAAGAGGCTCAGGCCCAGCGCCGCAAACATCGCGCCATCTCCACGATGGAGAAACGCAACCAGCAGGTCCGTGCCCACTGCAGGAGGGGCTCTGGCCGAATTTGAGGCTTAATTGGATCCCTGCACATATCCCTTGCGATGGCAAATCATGCACGTGAAGGCATGAGGAACTGTGCTTGCCCACTGCTCATTGTGCTCATTGCTCACTGTGCCCACTGCTCATTGCCCACTGCTCATTCACTCAAGCTCGCTGCACCAGCAATACTAAGGTACATGGTCAATTGATTTTACAGTTTCCAAAGCTGAGTTGCCAATGATAATTAGATCTCCTACCTTGGCTTGCACTCCTCTTACAGAATATGCGCCCGGGTGTTCATGTTTGCGCGCCAGCACATTGCTGTTTTTGAACTTGCCACAACACTTTTTGTTCCAAACCAACCCTGCCGGTGCATTTGATCCCTTCTTTAAGCAACATGTGTGTTTATTCAAAATGGGACAAACCTCACCTAGTGGTCCGAAGAAGGCAAATGTTCTGAGCTTACAATTAGATTCCATGGTTATTCATGTCACGAGCTTGACCGAAGATCCAATGCGTGCAGACTTTGACAATCGTGAGCACACTAAGCATGATTTCTGTAGCATGTGTATTGTAGTGTTTGTTGCGCAAGTCCCCAGGCCGGACGCAGCTACTGCACACTGTCGTCGCAACATCAAGCACAGCCAAGCCTGAGGCAGCAACATTCGCAACCAAATTAACAACAAAGCCATTAACCTATAAGGACGGCTCAAGTTTTGGTTGGGCCTCTTCGTTGCGCCTTGTATTGTCGCACCTGCACCATTAGGGGTGCTTCCCAATGTTTAATCTCGGAACTTGCGCACTGTGAGAACTTGCGGCGCCACCTTTGCAAGCAGGTGGACATCTTTGGAACCAAGACGCCAGGCGAGGCTAAAACTTTGGAGCGCAACATTGTGGACGCTGAACGCACCCCCCCGAACGCGGTGGAGAAGGAGAGACTTCTACTGAAAGCTGCCGACAAGAACTGCTACGAGAAGGCCCTGCTTCTCATGCAGATGGCGGCGTTCCAGCCGGAGTTGATGAAGCGGCAGCATCTCTTGCAGGTGGCCGGCCCGTCCTGCAGCAAGTGGTTTGTCGGTGACGCCACTCAAGATGCTCTTTTTTGAACGGCGCATCAATCAGTGAAAGGGATGTGGGTTTGCTTCAATAATGAACATCTTGTCATTTGCTCATGTTGTCTTGCCGAGCGTGTGCCTGCTCTCCAGCCCAACCCTTGTTCTGGATGTGTCCTCTCAGGAGGCAGCGGCGCTGCTCTTGTACGCCGAGTCCATGGAAGCCAGCTTCCTGAGAGACGTCGACGCCACTCCCCAGGAGACTGTCAAAGGGCCCAAGCTCCCGCCCAAGCCGCGCATCCTCACGCGCACCTCCACCTCCCTGACTGTCACCAATGCCACAGACCACATCCCAGGCTTCCGCAAGCGAGGCGTAAAGCCAGTGGCCTTCGCCGTTTACGCCAAGCCGTTCGGAAGTGGGGTGCGTTATTTGGCCGAGGTTCTGTGCTCACTAGAGGTTGGTCATTGCAACCGGCCACACACCGTAGCAACTATGAAGACGTGAAGCATGATTGTTTGCGAAATGGACGGGACCTGCATACAAACGTAGCACAAGCAACTGATCTCTACCTGGGACCGAAATACGTATCGCTGGGGGTCAACCGTGAGTTTGATCTATTGGATCAGGGCCCTTAATCAGCTTCTTCAAGGGCCGTCATTGCGGTTTGAGACCATGATTGCGACTTTGTATTCATCAATGCCTTCTTTTTTCAGGATTCCTGCTGGACCGGACATTCCGCCCCACCTCCAATTCCAGTACAACACAAGGCCTAGCGGGACGGTGAAAGTGCACACCCAGTGTAAGGCGTCGATGTACAACAGGTGGATTCGTGTCAGATGCCTCTGCAATAGAAGGGATTGGCAAACTGTCACATTCCAAATCGATTGATCGGCACAAAACAGATGTGCCAGAAGTTGATCTATACCAGGCGGATCATTGTTAGCTGGATCCGGTGTAAATCGATCTGCAACGCATGGAGGATTCAAGTTCCGTGCATCCCTCTCCTTCTAAACAAACACAACCTGATTGTGGTGAGTGTTGCGGTGGCCTGGCGCGACTTGCCACCGGGCAGGTGGGGGCGTCCCTGCACAGCACTGAGTACGAGGGCTCAGGGCACGCGGCGCCGCTCGGGGCGCGCGTGGAGATTCGGGGGTTGCAGCGCAACGAGACGTACATCCTAGCGGTGACCATGCTGGACGAGCACGGGGACATCATCAATGGGCTCGGCCAGCCCACGCAGGAGATCCCGGCGCTGCTGCCGCTGCCAATACTGCTGTGCTGGGCCTACCTCGCTGTCACTGCGCTCCGTCTAGGGTGCCTCCAGGTGAAGCTGCGGCGGCGGCGGGGCCAGTCTTCCCAACCGATTGCGCGTCCCAGGTCTTGTCCGGGCAGGTGGTTGTTTGTCCCTGTCCGTGATACCGGTCGAGGGTGCACTGCTGGACCTTCCAGACGAGTCTGCTTCCAGAGGCGTGTGTGATCAGCACAATGCATGAGCATGGAGGTTGTCTCCGAGTTTATGGTGTTGATTCTAATCTCAGCAGTCGTCTGTAGGCCTGTGCATCTGAAGAACGCCGGCTGCTTGCTGCTTTTTCGGATCAGCCGCACTACAGGCAGCAACGCCTGGCGCGTGGCAGGGACATGTCAGAATTGCAAAGCTTGCTGCAAAGAACGTCAACACACCAGCTGAGAGCAGCCCCAAAGGGGCCACACCAGCGCAAGCCTCACGAGCACTCTGCCATGAAACTGTGTTGGGGCGGCTGTGTTCAGTGCTATCTCCTGCAACGTTTTGCCCAGCCTCAAATGGGCCCCAATATCCAGGAACTATGCTATCTTCCCAGTACACTGTGTTTTACAGTGAATCTCCCCAAACATCAGTTTGCTCATGATTTGTTGCTAACAGAGCGAGGGTTAAGGGGAAGCGCGACAGGTGGCAAGGCGGGCGGTGCAGGCAGTGCTTCACCACTTCACCGTGACCAAAGTGGCGGCTCCCTTGTGGAACATGAATCCGTTTGACTCCCTGGTTCTGAACATGACTCACGTGGTGGCCGCGCCCTTCCCCGTGCTGCGCGCGCTCGTGCAGACGTTATGGGCAGGGGCAGAACTTGCAGCCGCCACTGTGGAGCCCATCCCGCACGCCTCCAAATCCTACATCCACTCGCAGGTACAGCGGCGCATGCAACTTGTGAACTTGGGTTGTTCGCCCCTGTCCATTTCTGATCATTGCCTAGTTTCAACGGGACGCAAATTCGCCGGCCTCCGCTGCAGGTGCAATGTTGTTGTGCGCTGTGCATGATTGACATCGCAGTCTTTAATGTCAACAGAGATGCAGATTGTAGATCGAGTATGACTCCATGAGACTCCAGATCGTGCGACAGACTCTTTTCCAGCCAACTGCTATACCAACAACGCTTTACAATTTTCAATCCCTTTTGATTGAATATTATTGAACACTATTGTAGGTCACAAGGAATGATTACAACAAGTGTTTCCATATCAGAGTCTCTGTGCAACTCCTACACGTCCAGCAATGATGTTTATGGGGCATGGTGGTGAAACTTTTTTTGCGCCTCAAATCTCAAGTTTCGGAAAATCATCCTTCCTCAATATGGAATGTGTTGTGGAGCATTAGGTGAGCCGACTGAAAATGGCCAAGATGATTGCTCTGGCCATGGAGGTTTCGGTCTTCCTCAAGGATGAGGGTCTGCTCAACGAATGTGTGCTGCGCCTCTATAACGCCGTGAGCGCCTACAAACCTTCACTGATTGGGGAGCACCACACCTCGTGTTGGATGCTGCAAAACAGTAGACTGCGTGGATAGTAGGCAACTTTTGCGGATTGGCTCTTTTGTGCACTAGCATTGCTCTGCTCCTTTAAGATGTGAGGCCTGGCATGGTCTAACTGAATCCGTTACCGGACGCACTGGGAGTCACACTCTCGATGTCTATCTTGATGCTACAGAACTTTTGGATGCTTTCTTTGTGTCTTCAAGCGACCTGCTCAGGACTGGTGATGTTGAGGAGGGGGTTGAAGCATGTGCGTGGTGTGCGCCATGTGACGGTACAGCACGATGCCGGCCTGATGTGCGGTGGCTGCCCCCTTGCGTTCAAAGCAAAACCTGTGCGCCCACGCGCTGTCTGCACACCAGACCACTGCAAGGTGATACTACGAAATAATAGAAACCGCTGTTGCGACTACCTCAACATAGATATTCTATAAGTACGCCGATGTCGGTTACACTTGCGCAGCCATCCTCGCGCTCTTACACCAAATCGCATGCTTTTGGCGCTTGGGAGGGCGCAGGTGGGGCCTCTGCTCACGGGCACCACCCGCTCCGCCCGCCTGGCCAAGGTGCTGGCATCGGGCTACTCCGCGATGACGTTTCTGAGGAGCATGCGAGACGAACGCGCTGTGGCAGCCTCCGCCTCCATCATCTACGAGCTGGTGCAGCTCTACCGCGGCGTGCACGAGCCCAAGGCAGCCGCCTTCTTCTCGGCGTTGGATCTGCCGTTGCTGCAGGCGCCGCCCGACAAGCCTCCCTCAGAGGACCCGCCTCACAGCCCGGCAGGTGAGCACACCTGGCGGTGGTGCCAGCAACGGGAGCTCCTGCGCGTTGAGACACACGTTGATGGAAGCAAAGGCGGTGGCAATTGATTGGTGCATCACGGCTTGGATGCATGTCCACGAATTGCCTGGCGCGTCGAATCGTGATTGTTTGCGCCTGTAGCTGGGAATTGTCTTTCAAATACTCGTGGTTAATGCTGACTTTCAAGGTAATGGACATCTGAATCAGTATGCACGGAGCAAGCCCTTCTTTTAAGGTCGATAGTCTCATCACTGTTGCCTCAATGTACACTTACATCTAGGATATTTCCATGTTTGCAGAATTAACAGTTACACAGCCACGAGCGCAATATTCTAGGCAGTCAAATTTGGGACAGCGTTGTGCACACTCTCAGCTTTTGTGCATTCCAAAGACATATTTCAAGTTAGCGCTTTCATGATCTTCAGATGTGTGAATGCGCCAAGGTGAAATTTGTTCTTCATTGCCCCTTGTCTGTTTCCTCACTGAACAGAAGGTACGTTTACGTCTTGTGTTTCATGTCTCGACTTTCCATATGCTGATGTAAATATGCAATGCGACCTTATTGTGCACAAGGTCACACAACATGCATACTTCCTTTAACGCTGGTTGTCCGCAGGTGTGGGCGGGGATGCACCAACAGTAGAGAAGGAGCCCTGGAATGAGGACGTGCTTCGTCTCCAGGAGTATCTCATGTCATTTCCTGAAGTTGAAGATTTCGGGAGCAAAGTATTGCAGGCGAGGTTTGCAGATGCCGCTGACTTGCCGGCACGAGTTCTCCATGCATTGTTGAAGGAAGGGGCGGGGGCTGCGTACGATCTGATCAAGGACCACGAGATCTTCAAAGCGCCCACAATAGAGCTAAAGGAAATTGTGATGACGTTCGAGTCTGCAGATGCAGCAGCAGGCAAGGCCAAGGGTGGCAAAGATGGAAAGGGAGGAAAGAAGCCCAAGCCCAAGACGCCGCCAAAGGGCGGGGCAACGAAGTGCGTTTGGCAAAATCTGCCAAGCTGTCTCTGGATTGAATTTCAGAATTGGTTGCGTGTTGAATGTTTAACAAGTGGTTTCAATCTCCCACATGAGGCGCAGTGAGCGGAAACGTTCTAATGCATTGGCTACTATTGTCCGCGGTATTCGCAACCGTGAGGGCGCTCAGCCCGGCAGGAATCTTCTTGCTTTATTGTAGGTTTGGGCACTCCTGCATTGCTTGAGGGTCGGCTGGTGTGTCGTCTCTCGAGCAGGACGGGCGACGCGCGGGCCGCCTCCACGGAAACCCCAGAGGCAACTCAGCTCTCTGAGCCCAGGAACCCGGAAGTGATCCAGGCGGTGCCGTGTGAGGATGGCTATGAACTGCATCTGCAACAGTTGGTGCGCGTTTGCAAGGAGGCGATGAAGAGGGGTGAGGCTGCGCAGGTCAAGGAGTGGATCACCTCCTCGTTGGACGCACTGAAGGAGCGCCTCAAGTGCATTCCCCCGCAGGTGTGAAGGATGTAGCACTGAAGGCGCTTGTCGGCCTGCCCGCACTGTACAGCTGTGGCCTTTGCAGGGTGCGGAGCCTGCCAATTGTGTATAGAGCGCATGATTTTAGCTGTTTTGGACTAATTGAAGACTGCCATGATACACCCTTTGCAGGTGGGCAACGATCCGTCATCGCAACGCCCCCCCTCAAGCGCCCCAGGGTCAAATCCTGCGGTCTCAGGCAAGTCAGAACTGCCTTCAGGAGGAGAGCAGGAGCAGGAGCCGGAGGAGGAGGAGCTTCCTGAGCTGCCGGAGGGGGAGGGTGAGGGCATGTCAAGGGAGGAGGTGCGCCTGCGCGCGGCGGAGCTCAGGCGGCAAACCCTCGCGGCACGCACCCTGCAGCGCTACCTGCCAGTGATGCTTGCGTGGCGGAAGCACCGCCTGGAGACGCGTAGGATGCGGGAGTCCACCTTCTTGTACCGTTCGCAGCTGCTGCAGATGCGCGCCACGGTGGAGTTTGAGGAGCGACGCGCGGCGTTGGAGGGAGGCGAGCATCCTCTGGGCGCGGCGGCGGTGGTGGCGGCCACGGGGGTGGCTCCGCTCCTGGAGGAGCAGGACCTCGATCCCGATGCTCCCCCGCCCACCCCAGCCTCTTTACCCGTCATCCGCCAGCTGGCGCAAGCCGTCTGCCTCGCGGCTCGAGGCGGCGCTGTCCAGCAGCCGGGATCGTGGGTGCAGATGTTGAGCGCAGCCAAGTTCCTCTGGAATGTAGTGCGACACCTGCTGCACCGGTACCCGGCGCTTGGGGTGTTCTTCGGGGCACCCATGTGCACGGCTGCAGCAGCCATGAACAATCTGATCCGCAGGTTCCGCAACGACGGCTTGTGGCTGGGCCCCATGAAGCTGGCTCGCGGCGCCTCGTACCTGGGGCTGGGGGAGCAAGTGTGCGAAAACGCGCGCGTGGAGCGCCCGCCCTCCAGAGACTCGGAAGTGAGCTTCGGATCGGATCTGCAGGTGGACTCATGGTTCGCCAAGTTTTCTTCGTGGTTCGACATGGAGTGGGTGCACAAGGTGGTGCATCTCACCATGCTGATCGGGAGT